>RYFJ01000349.1:600000-764251 GCA_003991445.1 Oryza meyeriana var. granulata
CCGTGGTCGAAACACTGAAATTTCACATGAAATAAACACTTTGATATGATAAAATATTATATATATATATATAACATCCATTTGTGGCCTCATGGTGTCTGGGTCTTAAGATTTGAAATACACAAATTTCGTTTAAATTTTTTAGATTTTTCAACTTCTAGGTATATACCCAGGTATAACAGTTTGATTGGTATCCATACCTTGCAATAAAACATCTCAAATTTAAAATTATTTCACCATCTCATATCACATATAATTATATGTTTGGATGACACATAACTAAAATCAAAATTTAAGTAAAAAAGACATGTTTAAGTTTAAATTTAGTTTAAACTTATTTGAATTAGCTAGTAAACAAGTTAATATTCATACCTAAAAAGTTTTTAAAATTTTCATACTCATTTAAATTAGATATATACCTGATTTGAATCTTGAGGCCTAGACCTGCACCAAGTAAATTATATATATATATATATATACACACACGCAATTTTATGGTCTCCAAGATATAGCAAACCCACTTCCAGGCTCCAACCAAACGAATTGCTCCTTTGGTTTTGTCTTTGAAAGGGACTTACTCTTGTATTTGTAACATTTTCATTATCTCCTCTCTAAAGTTTTTCTAGTATGGATCCAGTTCTTCGTTCAAGCATTTCAAATCCAATTTATGGATCTGTTTTTCAACGGTATAAAGCCTGGAAACTTATCATACTTTTATAAGCATCCAAAATTGTAAGCCAAGAATTGGTGTCATGCTCAAAAGTTATACATTGTTTTTCTTGCAAGGAATGAAAGAACTAGCACGATAATAGCCCATTTGGAACGGGGCTTATTTACAGTTAAGGGGAGCAAGGCAATACATAACTAAAATCCTAATGGTTTTCATAGCAAACATAGGGCAAAAAAGGTACTCAAGGGGGAGGACAGCCATCAATGGCGACCAAGGTATTTTCATTTGAGTAAAATATTACGTTAGTTATTTTAAATCGTAAAAACAAATTGACCATTTTTATCAATGTAGCTCACGTTTGGACTTGGGATGAAATTGTTGCAACAGTAAGCCAAGCACATTACTGCTGTTAATTAGCATCCTGAAACAACTGTAGCTAGTTAACACAACCGTAGCCAGCTTGTGTACAGTGGTTCCTGTGTGTGTAGTCTTTCATGTTGTAATCCCAAAATGAAAATATCAGGTTAGTCGACTAAAACCGCTGCTCATACCCCTCTTCCAAACAAACTGTCTTAGCTCTAAACATCACTCTCTACTCTCTCCTACTATTTGGTCGCCACAAATTTGACAAACCCATGCATCTATCTGCTATACACAATGGAACAATTAAAGTTGAAGTTGTACCCCTAAACCAGGGCTAATGATGAATTGATGATTCAGTTAAAGTGAATTATGCCCCAGCTTTGAGCCAAGTGCTACTAGAGGATTCAGACTATACGCAAGTTACCTTTGATTGAGTTTATGGTTTAGACTTATTAGCCATGTACAAAATAAGATGAGTCATTAGCACGTGACTAATTGGATATTAACTATTATAAACTTAAAAAATAGATTTATTTGATTTTTTTAAGAAGCTCTATATAGAAAATATTTATAAAAGATATATTGTTTAGTAGTTAAAAAATATGCTAAAAAAATAAATAAACTTAAGTCATAAACTGATTTAAAAGGTACCTAGGCTAGGCTAGCAGCTGGAACCTACATAAAGAGTAGGGAAAAAGAATCGATAAAGCCAGGACTTGTTCCTCTCTAGAAAAAAAAAAAAGAAGGCATGCTGAATTCTTTTGTTAGGTGATGCTGTCTGGTGACCTGGAACAAAAGGATTGATGTCCTCAATTCCAATTTTTTTCTCTTCTTCCTTTGCATTCGTTTCTTCAGAAGAAAGCAACACGTACAGTTGCCCCACGTCTCCAGTCTCCACAGCACTAGGAACTGTGTATCTGGCTATGCAATGAACGAACGGTCTATATTAGGCGGCCAGTGTGTGTGCCTGGTGTGTGCTCCTGTGGCAAAACTGGCCTATTTCTATCTTATGGATATTGGTTGTTTCGGATAAACCTATTGTTAGTTTTTTCTTCAAACCTGATGTATTGGAATATTTTTGTTTGAATATTTAGATTTAGGTTGTACATTCTTGAAAACTAATAATAGGACCATTTTATTGGATTTTATAAATATATCATAATAAGAATTTTATTGGCTACTGTGTGTGCGCTCCTGTGTCCAAACTGTGGCCTATTCCCTATCCTCTGGATACAGCTTGTTTTGGATAAATCTATGAGAAAATCTACTCTATGCTATTGAGTTTGCACCGGTTATACAATTTGCTATTGACTTTGTATTGGCCCCCGGTTTTAAAGACCGAAAACCTCTCACGTATTAAGTACCAAGTCACTAGATCAGTAGTTTGGCATATACATAACATAGCCGGTACCATTGCATTCATCATTATAATGTGTTACAACACCTGGTCACTACAAAAAGAGGACTACCCGCATAGGCCCTAAATAAACATCTCCAACTGTCTTACGATAAATTAGCAAAAGAGATAAGGTGAAGTAGCAGGAGCATAAGCAGTAGTGGCCCTGCGTTTGTTTACAGGCACTCGATTAGCAACTTGAATCCTATGGCGCCTCCTTTGGTTCCTCCTCCTCCGAGCAGTGCTCGTACGGGTCGCTGTCGGCGTCTACTTCTAAAAAAGGGAGTTAAGTAACGGTGAGTACTTAGAGTATTCGCAAGCCACCACTATAACATGATAAATGCTCACAGGGTTTAAGGGACGCTTAGGGTTATTTGCACAACGTCAACTTTTACAAATCATTTCACAAGCCTATGGTCTAGCCATTTTATTAAACCACTTTCGCCAATATTTAGGTGGTTTATCCGTTCACGAAGGCTGTGTCCACCTCACCAAGCCCCACTTGGTTTAGTTTACCTTCATGCCCATTTCTCCAACCATTGTCCATTCCCACTCTCCCGCATTCCGGAATAGTACCCATAATCCCCCATTTCCATCTTAGTTAAGTTTGAAGATTTAGAGTCTAGTCAAGACTAGTACAAGTCTTGGTGCTCCTTTAATCGCGAGCACGGCTATTCGAATACATTGGTTTACTCACACTATAGTGGATGTATATTTTACCCATAATCCGTAGCGCACCCAACACATGAGAGTTGCCATGGCCAGTTTTTTCAGATCTTCTAACATTGCCACACCCGCTCCAAAGACTATTAGCCCCCATACACCCCCTGGCACTCCATCCCGCTTTACCAGTGGTGTGAGGAGTCTTGGACACCGAGGTATCAAGGAGAGAGAAGCAAATGTTCATTTTATTTGACACATCAATTAATCCGCACTCTACCCTCCTTCTTACAACACAACGCACCACAGCGAACAGAATCGGCCATGACTGGGGACCGCCCACTAGAATCACTTAGTCCACTAGGACTATGCCCATCCGAGAAATGTGGTCGCACTCTGTTCGTTTCCTACCTATTTTCTTGACTCGGTCCTTAACTGACTAGAGTCGGTGCTAACCTTTTCTAGGAATCACCCAAATCAATCCATGCCGTCCCGGTCGAAAATGGTTTTATCCCTTAGTTTTGGTTTTTGCAAAAGGTTTTGCATGTGTCTTGCAAGTGGCATTACATGTCTCCAATCGCATAAAATGGTGATCGCTCCCTATCCAGAACGACCATCCTCATCCCAACCATTACCACATGTATATGAGAAGTCTAGTAAGGAACATTAAGCATTGTCAATAGTTGACTAAAGGATACAAAATAGCATACGACATCAAGGGACATGGCATCAATATCAATGGAGGCTTAAACGGAATTTAGGTAAGCAATTTTTTATATATCATGCAACTTTTTTAAAAACTTTTCGCATTAGGTACAATATATTCAAGGAGGAGGGCATGTTGACTTGCCTTGCTCGGTTACGACAACTTCCTTCTTGGTGCCAACTAGCTCATCGTTGCAAACGTACCCTAGTTGGATGAAATGACTACTCAAACTCGGGCTCTAAACACTAATTAATAAGGAATAACTATAAAAAAAAGAGAAAATACCAAACCAGTGCCATTGGGTAGATCTTGATTTTAGATGAATTTTAGTGAATGTTTTACCTGATTTGGGCTTAGCATGAGGGAGTTATTAGCTTTTGAAGATTCAAATTTGAAATAATTCAAAATAATTGCAAAAGGATACTATTGGAATCCCTATTCATTATCTGAACTATTTTCCTTAAGAAAATCTCCTTTCTCTCGCTGACATGTAGGGCCTACCATTTTAGAAAATCTAAGGAATAAATTTTATATGAAGATACCTTCTGTGTCACTGATAGGTGGGGTCGGGGTCAAGGTTGACCCAGTCAGTTTGATCGGGCCAAAGGCCCAGGGCCCATATTGAAAGCCCTTGGATGTCGTATAGAGGGCGGGGGGGGGGGGGGAATAGGTGTTCCTGAAAATTCTTGCACTGCAGCGGCAAATTCAATGGGCCGGAACTTCCACCCAAAAGATAGGAACTTCCGACCAAAACTCTCAGCCAAACCAAGAGGGCTGGCCAGAACTTTCGGTCTCAGGGCCTGGAACTTCTGGTCAACTGTGTTGCTCTCCCGAGCAATACACGGCATAATCAAAAGAAAGATTGGAACCCTAAACAGTGATTAAATATATGCAGACAGCTCAATATAGAAACATATCACAAGAGTAAGAAAAACTAGAGAGTGAATCACAAAGAGGGCAAATAAAGTGAAGAACAAGCGATTTTTATCCGAAGTTTAGATCACAAAGATCATACGTCTCCACTAAGAATCTCCTAAGAACTGGATCTCGATTAACCCCTTGCCTCACCAAGCAACCATGGAGATCAACTTGGTTCTCATTCAAATATACTTCTTTTCCTTTCAGAGGCGAGGTCTACCCTCACAAACTTTCCAGAGTCAATCCACAACTTGAGGATGCTCACGGGCAAGGCCTAACCGTATAGGAGGTCACCCTCCAAAAGTAACAAGCTCCAAACATGTCACAGCTTGATTTTTCGGGGATTAAATAATTAATTAAATATTGATTTTCCAGAATTTATATTAAATTATAAAGCAAATTAATTAAGTAAAGTAAAAATAGGAAATAAAAATTTCTTTAATAAATCATGGTTCAAATTATTTTTAATAAATTATTTGTGTGTAATTACACTCTTTGAAATTTTCTCGGATTTTTCGTAGCTCCAAAATTAATTTTAACATTACAAAGATCAGTTCAGCAATTATTTGGATAAATTCTTATCCCCAATCTCGGGTCATTCTTTGTCCAAACCCCTTTCATCTTATCTATTTTGCCGGACTCGGGTTATTGTCCTTGAAACCCTAATTCCTCGAAAAGCCTGACTTCGGAAAAATCCCCCGAAGTTCTAAATCCGACAAACTCGGATTTACTCAATTCCTTTTTATCGAATATCCATTATTTTTCCCCTTTTGAGTTTATCAAATAAAATCCAAATCCTCAATATTCAGAATAGTCGTTTCATCCTTAAACCCCTTTGGTCTCTCTAATTCCAAATGAATATTCAGATTCTGAAAATGTCTCGTTAATCCTGAGTTACAAAAATAGTCCAGAATCCCAAATACTTCCGCGACTCCTAAATCCCAAAATATTTCTCTGATTCTCTAAAAATCCTTAAATTCCAATTTTGACGAAATTGAAATTTCCTGAAAAAAATCTTCCATTTTTCCTTCCTAATTTTACCCCTTTTTCCTTTTTCTTTCCCATCCTTTTCTTTTCCTCCCTTCTTTTCTTTTTTCTCTTTCTTTCTCCTGGGCACTGTTCTTCTTCCTTCTTCTTTTCTCCTCCTCTGCCTCCCGAGGCTGGGCTGCCTCTCCTGCCTCGTCACCGAGCCGAGCTCCTCTGGCCCGGCCTGGCCTCGGCCCAGTGCCGCCTCCCGCGCCCGGCCAACGCTCCTGCCCTAGCCGCCACCTGCGCCTATCCCTCGCGCCGCCGCCACCAGCGTGCAACGGCCGCCGCCTCCCGTGCTCATGCCAACGCCGGTCTCCTGGAGCCGCGCCCTATATATAGCAGCAGCGCTGCTGCCTAGAAGCCCTGCACCGCCGCCCTGCTCCGATCTGCGCCGCCGCCTACGCCTGCTCCCGTGTGCCCGCCTCGCGCCGCCGCTGCAAGCCGTCGTCGCCTCTGTTGTAGCACGCAGCCGCGCCGTCCCACGCCTGCGTGCTGCCGCCTCCCCCTCTGCCCCACGCCCATGCACCGCTGCCCCGCTCTGGAGCAGAAGCCGCTGCCCCTGCTCCGATCTACACCACCGCCGCCCCGGGTCTGCCCTGCCCCGTGCGCACCGAAGCCGCCCTGCGCTGCTTCCTAGACGCCGCCGCCGCCGTTCGAGCTCCGGGTAGACAACGCCGCTGCCGAGGTCGACGTCGCCCACTGCGTCCTTCGCCGTTGCTGGTGAACACCTCGCCGCCCTGCTTGCCCTCTCCCTGGTTCATCGTCATCGTCGCCGTTGCCGTATGCCTCCGGCGCCCAACTCCTTTTCCCTGTCGCCGGTTCGCCACCGTCGTTGCCGATGTCCTGCTGTGCCTTATCGCTGGTCGCCACCCGTCCTCTCCTGCCTCGGCCGCCCGCCGTGCGCCATGGCCGTGCGGCGAACTCGCCAATCGCGGGACACCGATGGGTGGGCCTTCGTGCAGTCTCTTCTTCTCTGTCAATGACGTGTGGACCCCAATGATCAGACGTCCAACCAATCTCGGTCTTCTGACACATTTTGATAAAATCCTCACCGTCCGATCCTCTTAAAATATCAAAATAATCCGGAACCATCCGATCGCCTCCAATCTAACTCTGGTTGTCGAATTCTTTTATCCTGAGCCGGCTATGCCACGTCAGCCTTAGTGGCACGTGTTGCCACGTCATCCCTTAATATTTTATCCACGGGTGCATCCACCTCATTAGTTCATTAGCCACCTTATTTCTCTGGTCCATAGACCTAATCCACCAGTGCCATGTCAGCTCTAGCCCAGTCCATCTCGGTCGCCATCTCAGCCTATCTGGTCTATATGGCGGACACATCACCCCAATCTACCACTCCAGCTACTCCTCGGATCTGTGAATCTAGTCTATGAGTCATGTTTTTGACGGTGGCCCCACTCTCTTTTTCAGTGCAAAAATAATCCTTTTAATTTAATTCTGAGAGAATATTTCGGAGAATATTCCTTTTCTAATTCTTGTTGGATTTTCTCTGAATTCAATATTTCGGAGGACGTATCTTTTTCGTTTGAACTCTGATTCAACCCTTTTTCTTCCTAAATTCATCTGAAATTATGATCTACACATTTATGTACTTTTTATATACTGTTTATTTAGAATTTCTTAGGGTTTTTTCTTGTTTTGTGTGTAGTCACGTATAATCGCTGTTTCGGAGGATAGTGAAGGTTTCGGAAGAGTTCGGAAGATTTTGCGGAAGATGTTTTCATTGCAAGGCAAGTCACACGACAATCTCCTTGAGCATGTTGATCTCATTTGTGAAATCTATTTTATTTTAAAGTTATTGCATGAAATATTTTGGAATGACATTATTACGGGTAATTATTTAATAACCAACATTCCTTGATATTTATGGCCATATTGTCATTGATATATATACCTTGATACCTTAGGTGATTAATGTTGACTAGCTGTATGTTTAATTAATTGTCTAGCTGGATTATTTAGATTTTGCTTAGCCATGCCTAGAAACTGTAACGTCATTTTATGTAGGTAATTAATGACTCATTTATGATTAATTATTGATTAATGGTTATATTTTTATGATGGTTGGTCGTGGTTGTTTAATTAATTGAGCAAACTAAAACTTGACTGAATGGTGGATTGCGAGCACCAGGATTGTATTGTTTCTAGCGGTGCTCATGACAATTAAGGACCGGTTCGCGAACTACTTGTTGTGAAGCATTTACCGTATTAACCACAAGGCAGAATGGGCAACGGCTGGACTTGTAGTGTAGCATGTCTTAGCAGGAGGCACCACGGTATGTTTAGTTGATAGGTGGTAGTGTCAATAAATCCACAGTGGCAGTGCTAATAAGACTATATGTTTGGGAGCCAAGAGTTTCTCTAGCCTGAAGAGTGGGCCACCTCTACTGGGGACTTGGCCGGTGACCATTATGTTGGACATGTTATGTAAAAGGTCTTGTCATGATTTCCCCCTTTGCAGTACTATGGTGGTATTTCAGGGCATGGTAACATATGCGAAATCGTGTCTTGTGGGTAAAGTTGTACACCTATGGCTAGAGTAAAACTATTCGGATAGCCGTGCCCGCGGTCAATAGGCGGGCCTAGCAATGTTTTCTATGATTAGTCTCATACTACTCATTAATGGTGATAAATGATGGAATCTGTATAGCTCCAGTTTGGAGGGTTATGGTTTTAGGCCTGAACTGCGTTGGAGCGCTGTTAAGAGATTGGTTAAATGTTGATAATAATTAAACCATACTGTTTTTCAATGTTTATAAATGCAAATGTTTTAAAAATTGTTTTACGCAAATGAGCCATACTATGTCTTTCCTTTGGATTCCTGTGGCATTACATTGCATTTCTTAGTGTGGCTTGTTGAGTACGGTGGGTGATACTCAGTCTTGCAATATTGCAATCATCAAAGTAGAGCTTTGCGAGGAGAAGCTTGATGTTTGGCTTATACCCCAGTTGAGCTGCCTGTGGTTTAGAGCTGAAGCTACGCTAGTTGCCGTTCCGCTGCTGTTTTCTTCAATGTAAGGACTAAGTGACTCTATTGTAAGTATTTATCGTTATTACGTTTTGGTTATGTTTATCAAATTGTTGAGTTGTGTACCTCAGCTGATTCCTGGACGACGATTTAATGCATAAATTAGCTTTGAAAATTCTAGTGAATTTATGGCGTGACAAAATAGCAGTTCGACGTCGATCCCCAAGTGCTCAATGAACTCCTAGCTCTCTCTCAAGTGTAATCCCTCACTAATCACTTAGATCAATCCTTAAACTACCATAGGAGCTCAAGAACTAGGTAGAAGGAGGCTTGGAACCATGGGAGAGCCCTAGAGATTCCAAAACAAAAGTGGAATGGTCAACCCCGCCCAGGAAGGGATGGAGGGGTTAAATACCCACATACTTACATCATGTAGCCCTTACTTATAGAACCAGGGCCTGGAAGTTGCAACCCAAAAGCCAGAAACTTCCAATCCACACTTAGCACTAGACAGAGAGGGCTGGTCGGAACTTCCAACCAAAATGACCGAAACTTCCGACCACCCTCACAGGGAACCCCCCAAAACCTGTGCAAGTGCTATGCAACGGTGTCTCTCTTCTAGACAAGATATGGACTTGAGCACTTGGTAAAACATGAGCCACTATTTGAAACCCCCTTGATTACGTCTTGGCTAGACTCAAATTCAAAAACATGAGAGAAAATTAAAACAATCGTCTAGTCTTCTCGCCGCATTGCGTCATGTTTGTAGGGATCTCCATGCATCACCCTAAGCAACCTAGGACTAATCTCTACACGTAGCTCAATAGGATCATTAGTCCCATAACCGTTTTATCATTAATCATCCAAAACCCACATAGGGGGCTAGATGCACTTTCACACATGTCAATGTCATGGAGATTGGCTAGGGTGTGAGTTAAGTATTTTAAGCCAGAGAGGGCCCATATGTCAATGTCACATAACATAACCCGGGTTTTAATTAGGTTTCACTAATGACTATGGCCCACATGTCAGAGGTATGGTTTAAGAAGGTAATTAAGTTATTGATTGTCATTAACTCTTAATGGAGGGGATTAAGGAGTGGGCCCACATGTTAGAGATAGGGGGAATTTATCCCCTTCCTATCTCTCTTCTCGCCCTACTCTGCCTTGGCGGGCAGCGGCACAGGAGGAAGGGGAGGGAAGACGGGAGCTCATCGAGGCGGCAGCCAGGGAGCGGCACATTGGCATAGGGACAAGGTCAGGGTGGATTGGGGCGGTGTCGAGCTCGTGGGGAAGCATTGAGCAGCACCTCGCTCCAGCTGCGGTGGTGTGGCTCTGGGTAGTGGCGCACTGGGGTGAAGTAGGGGCTAGGGCGGACGGTGGTGGTGGTGTTGCACCGGGCTCCTTGTGGCTCCGGGATGGCGAGATGGTGTTGACGCCGAAAACCGCCGGGGCCCGTTCGGCGTCTGGGAGACACGCGAAGGCCTGGGAGATTTGCTTCACTCTAGTACAGGTCCTAAATTATTGAGGTTCGTAGGCGTGCCAGTCAATTTGACCCAGCAATTGACAAGGAGATAGAAAATATTAGCCAACAACCCAATCGGCCGACATACTGATGTAGACTCCTTCCAACCGATTGCCGATAGCTCCTGTACCGAATTCCCCTGAACCGACTACCCGACTTGCCCGGGCCCTCGCCTGTGTCCGCGCCTGGGTCTTCGCCTGTTGCCCACGCTCGGGTTCTCGTCTGTTGCCCGAGCCCGGGTCTTCGTACCCGCGTCCGGGTACTTGCCTGCTTGTTTGTGCCCGTGCCCTGGTTCTCGCTTGCAGCGATCGGCCGATAAGCCGATAGAGTCTTCCTTCAGCCGATGGCGCCAACAGTGCTCGCACATCGGCTACGCCTGTACCCGGGCCCTCGTCCTTGGCGTGCTCGCGTCCGGGTCCTTGTTGGTCCTCGTGTCCGGGTACGCGTGCCTGACTGTCAGCAATACCTGCGGATCGGCTAAGAAACCGATAATATAGTCGATGATAATATAAACAGATAAAAAGCCAGCCGACTGATAAATAAACACTTGGACATCGGCTAGAGGCCGATGATATAGTAGATAGGCAAAATAACGAATATAGTGCAGTCGGCTTTATGTAGTACATAAAAGAATTGCAATATAAGTTAGCCGATTACTGATAGAACATGTGTATCGGCTGGGAAGCCGATGATAGTGTAAAACAAAGACGCAATCGGCTGTGATAACAGATAACCTATCGGCTAAGCGCTCCGATAGAACATCGCATAAAACCCATCGACCCATCAAGGATAAACTTATCATTATCAATCTAGTAGTTCAAACCTAACTGATGCAGCACAGATTAATAATGATAAAAGAACCTCGATGAGACGATAGACCTAATGCAACTGTGATGTAATAAGATAACTTATCGGCTATACATTCCGATAAGACGCTTGCATGGAAACCATCAACCTAGCAGGAACGATTTATCACGAGCAGTTTAGTAGGTCGGACCCAACCGATGCAGCACAAACTGATGATAAATCGCTCCCAGTAAGCTGATGAAGACTATGCACGCGTGATGTGGTATACCTGATCGGCCTAAGAGATCGAACCGAACCGATGCAGCCGTAAACAGAGCAGATACACCTGGGTAAGGGGTGACGAGTCTTACCCTCTCGCAGGAGTTCGGACCTAACCGATGCAGCCCCGCTCGAGAAGCAAGAACCTGTCGAAAGGGTGGCGATGCGCCGAAGTTTATTGATCGTGTGATGATTTACAAGCTACCCGGGCATACGTATATATACCCCGAGTTGACACAGTCCTGATCGGACACGAAACAGAACTTTCCTATCTAGAAAAGGAAAACTAACAAATCCTGATCGGACACGAGATCAGGTTTATCTAAAAAGTATAAAAACCACCTAATTAATAGATAAGGTATTTTACTACCATATCGTGGTCTTCACGATTCCTTCCAGGCTTGGTCTCTTCCAGATGAGCTTCCATTGGCTGACATGGCTTCTTTCCTTAACCAAACATGGTAATGAACCATACCAAATTTTGGTGTTAACAGATGGTAGGGCAAAATGGGCAGGCGAGATTGCTCTTTTTATAGGTGCGGGCGGCGGGCGCCATGGGGGCGGTGGCAGCCGGCAGCAGGCAATGATAGGGCAAGGGCGTGCGTGGGCGACGGTGCTTGGGGTGGCAGCAAGGAAGAAGGTGAGGGGGGGGGAGGGCGTACGGCGTGGATGAGGGGCGGTGTTTTACTTGGCGGTTTGAGGCGGGCGTTGGTCGGCGATAGAGTTTGCCCGCCGGTCTGTTGGCTGCAGTGGCGCACGGCGGTGGTAGGTGGTAGCGCAGGGCGCCACAGCGTCTAACCTACGCGTGAGGGCAGTCGAGGCCCACGAGGCGAGGCGATGCGAGGACGGCCAGGACCATGACGCGGCTTTTGGCTTTTGAGGCGTGTGGACGCTCGGGTGGGCGGCGGTGCAACAGACGGCAGGATAGGCGGGGACGGCCAGGACCACGGTGGCGGCTCTTGGCGGGAGATGGTCGTGTGAGGACGCGTGCGTGGACCGCGATGCAGATGACGACAGGCAAGGCGGTGCTCAGTCCGGCGAGCACCGCGCGGTGGCAATACGGCCCGGGTCGAGTGAGGTTCCGCCTTGGCGGCAAGCTCCGGGTGAGAGGGAGAGAGCGAGAGAAGGAGATGAAGGGGATGTCCACGCGGGCAGGGGTGAAAACGGTTTGGATAATATCCGCTAACCGTCCAAATTTTCGGATATGGATAGGATCGGTCGGATAATTTTCGGATAATCTCGGATTCGGAAACGGAAACGGATAATTTTTCTCGGATACAGATATGAATACGGTAAAGGCATTATCCGGCGGATTTTGGATTTGGTCGGAAACTATCTAGAAAAATTTTCGGATATCCGCATCATCCATTACATTTATTTCTAACCTAACCCTACCCATTCTTTCTCTCTCAGTCTCCAGTCTCCAAATCGGAGACGACGCCATTGCTCCCTCGCGCCCACCGCCGCCGACCTGCTCCCTCGCGCCCGCCGCCACCGCCGCCGGGCCCCAAGCCCCTGCGGCTGCCTCCCCCTTCGGCCCCGCACCCCGCTCGGCCTCCGCTGCTGCCCAGCCTCGCTTCCCCTGCGGCCACCGGCGCCGGCCCTGCGCCCGCGCCCGCTGTCGCTGCCGGGCCCCGAGCCCCCGCGCCCGCCTCCCCAGTCGGGCCCCGCGCGGGCATCGGCCTCTGTCGCCGCCAGACCTCGCGCCCCCCGCGGCCACTGGCGCCGGCTGTACCCGCTCCAGTCCCCGGGCCTCGGCGGCGGCGGCGGCGCGCTCATGCCCGTCAAGGAATAGCTCCCGGTGCCCGTGCAAAAAATATTCGTTTTACAAAAAATAATAGATTGTCTCTCTTCGTTGGTTTCTAAAGTTCAGTTTGAGGGGTTTTTATATTCGAATAAATATTCATTACCGTATTCGTTCCGATTCGTATTCGCTCCGTATCTGTATCCGGTAATATTTGATTCCGTTTTTGTATCCGAAGTTTTCAATTCCGAATCCGATTCCAAAAAAAAATATGAAAACGAATATGGTATAGCTAGTTTCTGACCGTTTCCGATCCGTTTTCACCACTACACGCGGGTTCGCGTGCTCGGGCACCTACCAGGTAGGGTAGAGGCTGACAGGTGGGACCGGGCGCGGTGGTTACCGAGCGAGCGCGTGCGCGGAGGGTCGCCGGACGAATGGCTACAGCGGCTACCTTAGGCTGCCGAACTGGGCTAGAACGCGAGGTAGTTGGGCCGAGAAAGCAGGGCGGGGGCCGCTTGGCCTAGCCATCGTGGCTATGGGAAGGAGAAGGAGGTAAGGGTCGGGCCGGGCCGGCTTTGGAAGGGAGAGGAGGTGGGAGAGGAATTTTTTTATTTTTATATTTATTTAATAAAATATTTACAAAAGTACATTTTTGTTTCAAAAATTTATAAAAATATACCCCTACCGCCCTCTGGGAGGGCGATTTTTCTCCCATAGGGCGATTTTATGACATGGCTAACGGTCGTCGGCCGGGCGGCTGACGGCCGTCAACACTTTTGCAGGCGGCCCCTTGGCTGCCCAAAAACCGCCCTCTAGAAGGGTGGTAAGGGGGCCGCCTGCAAAAAGCCGGCCAAGGGGCCAGCCATTTTATAGGCGGCCCCCTTGCTGCCCTCCCAGAGGGCGGTTTTTGAGCGGCCAAGGGGCCGCCTGCAAAATGGCCGGTCCATGGGTCGGCTATTTTACAGGCGGCCCCCTTGTCGTCCTCTGGGAGAGCGGTTTTTGGGTAACCAGGGAGCCGCCTGCAAAATGGGGGCGGTACAGAACCGCCCAGCAGTTCTAGGGAGGTGACGGTCGGACCGTAGGCCTCAACCCGGTCGGACCAGCCGGGTACAGAACAGTTTGAAAGTTATGCCTATTTCTCCATAACGCGCGCTACCTACCTTAAAACAGTCATAACTTTCACATACGGTCTCGGAATCGGGCAAATAAGTACTCTGCGGATATCTACAGAAAATTTTACATTCGCTTCTCCCCCACTTTGTCGGGTTTGTCCAAAAATTTTTTGCAAAATTCGGCCGGAATATTGAGTTTTTCGAGGTCCGAAGTTTCAGCACGGTTTTTAAAGCACGCTCACAATTTTCTACAGGCCACATCTTACATCGGTTTGAGTTGCACTTTTACGAGGTTTTGCTATTCTCGAGTTCCTAGTTGAGAAAAAATATCAAAAAAAGAAAAAAATAAAGTGGCCATTTTGCAGGCAGCCTCCTGGCTGCTTGAAAAAGTGCCGGCCGATGGCCGTCTGCCACGTCATTAAATCGCCCTCTGGGAGGGCGATTTTTAAAAAAGCCCTCCCAGAGGGCATTGGGAGTATATTTTTGTAAATTTTTGAAATGAAGGTATACTTTTGTAAATATTTTATTAAAAAAATATAAAAATTCGGTGGGAGAGAGGGGTTGGGCCAGGGAGGATTCGGCCCAAGCTGAGATAGGGAGTCGGTTTGAAAAGTAAAATTGAAAATAGATTTACTTTGTATATAAATATAAATTTAGGGTTTCTCATTTAATAAATTACTTTGAAATGGATTTTTGAGCAATTTGAATTTGTATTTGAATTTTGGCACTAGCATAAATCAAAATAAACTCTAGAAGGTCCAGCATGATGCAATTTTTAAAAAGTTTTTGCCGGTTTCGAATTTTAGTTTCCGTATCTTTTTTTTTGAAAATTTCAGGATATGACACTTTGTCCCATTCTATAATATGCTACTGAGTTTATTAATTGTTTTGACAATATACCATTAGGCTCGATACTTTTTTCAAAAATTCCCTAAAATGCCATTATATACATATAGGAGTTGATAATTGATTAACCCTATTGTAGGTTTCAAAAAAAAAAATTTGTGGCCTCCCTACATGACATAGAAGTTTGTTTATATGTTTCAACATTTTTTTTATGTTTTTTTGAAAAGTTACTTTTGTGTGGCATATGAGAAAGGAATCACTAATAGAAAAGATACAATAGCACAAAAATATTTTGGTTAGAATATGAAAGATGATTTACATTAGCAACAACAACACTAAACTATTCTATGTAGCAAATAACGGATAAATTTTATTTTATAAAAAAATTATTAACGCAAAAATCTTGAAAGTTATACACAAACTTCTGTATCGTGGACTGAGACCACACAAAAACTTATATTTTTTTTTTGAAACTTCTAGTAGGATAATCAATTGCCAACCTTATATGTCTATAAGGGTATTTTGGGTATTTTTTTAAACATAACCAGTCCAATGGTATATTGTAGATAAAATTGACAGACTCGCTGGCATAGAGTAGATTCCCTCTAAATCTGTTGTTAGATTTTTCTTCAAACTTTATGCATTGGAATATTTTTGTTTGAATATTTAGTTTTAGGTTATACATTTATCTTGAAAACTAATAATAGGACAATTTTATTGGATTTTATAAACATATCATAATAAGAATATGGTGAAATCCAAACTAATAACACTCCAATTACCGCTTCACAAATATCTCAACATGGTGAAAAATCATTCTGCTCTTAGGCCTGTAGTCCTAGGCCTCCGTATCATCTGCCTTTGAGGCAAACGACAAACTTTCTTATTCTGCTCATCAATGGAGGAAGTTGTTTAACGCTGGTAGGATTTTTTATTTTTTTCTGCTAATCAATGGAGGAATTTCTTATTCTAGTTGCTTGTTTCTCGTTCATGAATAAATATAGATTAGATGTGGATCCATATTATTTCCTTTTGGCGCAAAAAGCAAATGGTGCATGCTTATTTTTTTGATTTTTCTACGGAGCAAACAAGTAATTTATGAATTAATTGGCTATTACATAGTCCATGAAGTGGGGCCAAACCATGGAACTGTTGGTTGAGTGATGAATGGCTTGGATGGACTAGGTGGCTCGAGACTCGGGTTCACTATTATAAAAAAAATTGAAACCAATAGTTACTATATTGGTTATAATATGTAAGGCCTTTACAAAAAGTGAGCCTATAATTGTGACTCCCTGCTAGAGCAAGCAGTACACTTAAGGTCATATAAAGTCAATAAGTGAATAGCATTGCCACATATTCTTTAATGAGGGAAAGAAAAGGATTCGGGCACATCTCTATGTGATCAGAGTATATCTTGTGCTTCATTGACAAGCAGAAGGCTTATACAACTATACATATGACTTGTTGTGGTAGTAAATCTATTTTGCCATCCACAAACAACATGAAGTACACTAAATTGTTTCAGCTTTTGTGCCTATCCTAAGGGTCTGCATGTGTTCTGAACCAAATTTCAACTAAAATTCTACATTTTCAATAATGAAAAATCGATGGGATTATCTATACAACATTTGCAAGAAAACCCCCACCAAATCTTACAAATTTGGACCATTAGATTGCAATCCTACAGCCCATATTTTTCCGCTCATCTATTACGCTCTACCAGTCCTTCTGTTGTTGCTACTGCTGCGTACCTCACCTCCCCAAATCACGGGCCATTGCCCTTCGCCTGTTGGCATCGCCCCCGACGTCGGTGAGGCCAGGCCCCCTCAGCACCGCCTTCTCCTTCCTCGACGGCTTGACCTTTGTTTCTTCCCCTCCCACCACCATGTAACCACTATCTTTATAATTTCCCTGTCATCTTGCCAGTCACCACCCTCCCAACGTCATCGCTCACTGTTGGGGCGACACCGGTCCCCCCCCTCCCTCTCCCTTTCCACCTCCTCCCACCCCTCTCGCACCCTAACCTAACCCCGAAACCTAACTGGTTGATGCCACTGTCGTCATTGCCGGAGTTCATTGAGGTCACCAGCAATGAAGAAGAAGCATATGAAAGCACATATCGTAACGCAGATCAAATGGCCATAAATTGGTAAAATTTTGTCCCTATCTTTCATGCAAATATTATTTAGCAAATCCAAAATTTTATTTCATTCACTTACCTCTCCATAGAAGGGGAACTAATGGGAGAAGGAGATCAGGGAGTACCAGTCAGCAACTCTTGCCTCCCTAAGTTGTAAACAAGCTTGGCGGCTTTGGCGCGCGGGGGAAAATTCACTGAAAGCCGTTAAATAACGGCCAACCCGGCACGGCCTCACGTCGTCCCGCCGCCTTCTATCCCGTGTCCACCACTCATCACTCACCTCTCAATTCTCATCCCCCTCCTCCAATGGCGTTCTCCTCCACCGCCGCCGCAGCCGCCTCCACCTCTGCCTTCACCTCGGGGCAGCGCCGCACCACCGCGTGCCGGCCATCGCTGTCGTCATCGTTCCTCAGCGCGTTCCCCGGCGGCGTCGCGGTGGCGAGGAGGTGCGCGGTGGCGCCGAGGGTGGGTGCGGTGACCGTGCGCGCGCAGGCGGCGGTGAAGAAGAGCGTGCTGATCGTGAACACCAACGGCGGTGGGCACGCCGTGATTGGATTTTACTTTGCTAAGGAGCTGCTCGCCGCGGGGCATGCCGTCACCGTGCTCACCGTTGGCGAGGAGGGCTCCGACAAGATGAAGAAGCCGCCCTTCTCCCGCTTCTCGGTACAGCATCATCAATGGCTTCCTTCTTGGCTCTCGGAGGCTCGATCGCCGGGTTAATTTGTGTTCTCATGGATTCGCCGGCGGCGGCCGGCGTGAATGCATGCAGGAGCTGACGAGCGCCGGGGCGAAGACGGTGTGGGGCGATCCGGCGGACGTCGGCGCGGTCGTCGGCGGCGCATCGTTCGACGTCGTCCTCGACAACAACGGCAAGGACCTCGACGCCGTCAAGTACGCCACCTTCCTTCCCCTGCTCTTGCCTCGATCAGACCTTGCTATGTCATCCTGACCACGGTGTTTGTCACCGCTGTCGTGTTGCCGCAGGCCGGTGGCGGACTGGGCGAAGTCGGCCGGCGTGGGGCAGTTCTTGTTCATCAGCAGCGCCGGCATCTACAAGCCCACCGACGAGCCGCCGCACGTCGAGGGGGTAAGAAGAGCACAAATCCTCCACACAAATGCAGAATCGCCGGATTCCATGGCTGACTGAAACCATCCATCTCGGCTCGCCGGCGACGGTGATGCGATGCAGGACGCGGTGAAGGAGAGCGCGGGGCACGTCGGCGTGGAGAAGTACATCGCCGGGCAATTCAGCAACTGGGCGTCGTTCCGGCCGCAGTACATGATCGGCTCAGGCAACAACAAGGACTGCGAGGAGTGGTTCTTCGACAGTAAGAAAACTCAAACCCCCCGGCCAAATTCTCGCAAATTTCAATTCGCCCACACCCAAAAAAATCGAATTTACAAGGCAAAATTCTCGAATGTTTACTGTAAACCTTGAACAAATTCAAAATTTGAAGAAAAAATTGTCAACTGTTTGCTGTAAATTCTGAACAAATTTGAATCTTGCAGACAGATCGTCAAATGCTTGCTGTAAACTATGAACAAATTTGAATCGAAGATAAAAATGTCAAATTTTTGCTGAACAAATTCGAATTTTGAAGATAAAATCATCGAAATTTTGCAGGGATAGTGAGGAAGAGGCCGGTGCCGATCCCGGGGTCAGGGATGCAGGTGACGAACATCTCGCACGTGCGTGACCTGGCGAGCATGCTGGCGCTCGCCGTCGAGAGCCCCGAGGCGGCGGCGGGGAGGATCTTCAACTGCGTCAGCGACCGCGCCGTCACCTTCAACGGCCTGGTCAAGATGTGTGCGGCGGCCGCCGGCGCCGACCCCGAGATCGTCCACTACGACCCCGCCACCGTCGGCGTCGACGCCAAGAAGACCTTCCCCTTCCGCAACATGGTAAAAGACGTGTTTTTTCTATCTTGATGGTGTGTGATTTGAATTGAAAGATGTGAATTTTGTCTAAACGGTGTGTGATTTTGATTGAAATGTAGCATTTTTACGCGGAGCCGAGGGCGGCGAAGGAGACGCTGGGGTGGACGAGCACGACGAACCTGCCGGAGGACTTGAAGGAGAGGTTCGCGGAGTACGCCAGCAGCGGGAGAGGGGAGAAGGAGATGAGCTTCGACCTCGATGACAAGATCCTCGCCGCCGTCGGGGCCGCCGCGCCGGCGAGCGTCGCCGCCTAGGCCAATCTCATCTCGTGTTCAATACAACTCACACGATTTCTTTTCTTCTCTGCTTTTTTTGCCCCCTCTTTTTCTTGCACATGCTTGAAACTTGCAAATCAGAAACATACAAAACTACAGAGTACAGAGCAAAACATATATATACTAAGAATAATGCTACTACAGATAAATGAATGTGATGAGTTTTCCTTTTTATTTCCCCGGATCCAATAAAGAGAATGAAACATTGCAGAGTTATTCAGATTCAGCATGTGTTTTTGGTCTTGATTTTTTATTCGATACCTCAGTAAGATCTGTGTTGAAAGTCATCAAGCCAAGTTCATCTTGGCTGGTTCTCAATGACTAATTTCAACCTTGATTCTGACAGATCAGGATTTCTTTATCCCCTCTCTGGTTAGACAAGGAATATGCAAATTTTCTGGAGACCAATGCTCAGGGACAAGCCAACTCAGAAGAAGCATTTGTAGAGGGAATCACAATGATCCACAAAGCCTTCTTTGATTTCAGGTAGTTTGAGCACACAAGGCACAACACACCAGTTGATACTGCATGGTGTGAAAAAAGAGAAAAAAAAAACGAGAGGACTGACAATGGTAGCAGCGAGAATCAACACTTACAATTCCAACGATTCTCGACACCAGAACTAAGATTGGTCACATCCTAGGTAGTAATATAGAGCGATCGAAACTACTGAAGCATCAGGGAGCACACATATGCCAAAATGTCATGTTCTGAAACCAGGCACTAGCATGGTAAAAGAGAGACAGCATGACCCCCTGATGCTTGAGGTGCGGTCATCTTGAACTTGGATCGACATGGCCGCCACCGTCGCTCCAGTTCTCATGCCAGGTGGAGAAACCCGTTGTAAGGGCTTCTTGCACCCATGGGTATCGGCTCCGCTCTACTGCCTCACTGAGAGTGAGCCAGCTCCTCTGGCGGGTGCTCTGCTCGGGCCAGGAGGCAAGCTCTTCCTTCACTCGCAGAGCGAACACCGCAGCTCTGCACATCCCTTCGGGGCAGAACTCGTCTTGATGCGTCTTGCTCTTGAAGTCATAGAAGCCCAATAATTGCTTGTGAAGAGAAAGAATGGCAAAATAAGTAAAGTTGGATGGCATGACACATGGAAGGGAATAGGTGCTGTTTAATAATCAGCCACACACATGTAAACCTGTAAGAACTAAGGAATCACGAAGTCTTTAAACTTGGTTACGATGCAGCTAAACACTAGATATTAAATATAGACTAAAAATGCATGCAAGTATAACTCAAATCTTTTGACTTAGCTTGCTTTCCTAAATAAACTTCCTATAAAATAATCCATTTATAGTGCAAGATTCAAAATAAACGTGAGTACTTCTATTTGACACCAGTCAAGGTTTATTGGCTCCACTATGTTTGCGTGGTATAATACGTAGCTTATGCTCTGTCTAGTACCAACAGTAGAATTAAACTAACATCTCATGCAAACAACTTAGCCAGATGCCAATACGCAGAGTACACAGCATAATAGCAAGTTCAGGTTTGGATTACAATCTAAACTGAGTAGAAACACGAGAATTCTCCCTTAACTCACAAGTGTTAGGTTCCAACGTTTGTGTTTACTGAAGTCCAACAAGTGCTATTTACACAAGGAAGCTTATAAAATACACAACGGCGAGGTCCAACCAGCTTGTTAGTCAAGTGGAACCTGACTCTTAATAGTCAAGAACAAGCATGTTATATCCTAAGGCATGAATATATTAACACTAAACAGAATGGATGCTGACCCCAAAACCATAGCCCAGACTCAGACTATGCATAAGGATCAATTTCAGGAATAAGTGATGGACACAGGTAGTTCTCAGAATATGGTAGGTCTTCTTAAAAAAAAGAAGATTGTATTTAATTGTGTAGAAAAAACGCACAGCTGCATGCACACCTCAAAAAAGACCTTTAAGTCTTGGACACTAAGGTTTAACAGTAAACATATGGCTGTGGGATGTACTAATGGGGTTTTCCAAAGAAAAGATTAAAAAGTTGGGGTAAAGTGCCAAAGGGTCTAACCACTAAATCTCCTCGGACTCCAGCTTCTTCAATAGCTTCACGAGCAGCTGCCTCTTCAACAGTTTCATCATTCTCCCATCCTCCCTGAAGCAGCATGGTACATCAAACAAAAGAACCATGTAACAGAATTGTGTACTACATAAGAAGCAAACAGATAATCTATTCTATGTTTCCTAATAACTAACTAGTACCCCTTGAAGATCAAATATCATAAACCAAGCAATGATTCACAAAAAAGAATATCATAAGATTGACTCTACCAGTGAGTCCTGACTGGCTAAAAAAGTTCATTCCTAGGCACCAGATTTCAGTACCTACTTAATCAACCTTTTCTGAGTGATTCTGATTATCTTGTTTGCGCCATCAGGTTAGAAAACTGGGGTACTTGCCAATCAAGGAATGTAGTTCTTTCTAAAATGGTAGGCAGATAACAGACATTGGATTATAGCCTAAATAATTTCCCATCAATTACTTTGGAAAACTAAAGCACAAAAGAAATATCATCACAGATGTTTTCATATACCATGTTCTGACAATTGAGTACTCTTAGGCAGAGATGTTAATACCTTTGGAAACAGGAGACCAGGTCCACTCTGGGAGTTGATCATGAGTACTTCAACAAGTTTCTTGTGTCCATCATCAGAAGTTTCATCGTTATTATCTTTATATCTAAAAGGTATGCACCTACATATACAAGAAACAAGTATCAGGTAAATTGCATAGCATGACAACATACTTCTATAGGGCCTTTAACTATGTAACATCTTATAACAAAGATAAGGGCAGAAAGACTCACAGAAACACAAACTATACTAATGTAGACAACAGTGTTTAATTGAGTTCATAAAATCCTAATTTAAGCAGAAGCTCAACTACTCAAGCAATGCTCAGCTGAGTAATAACTTTCCTAATGCTTGGTGAAATGTTAACTGATGCTCCAAATGCGATTTGACCTCAAAACATTTGAAACAGACAAAAAACCTAATTCACATATTGCTCCTATGATCACTAGCAAGCAATTAATGCAACAACAGCAGTATTTGGAATGTTGCAACAACAGGACAAAGCAGCAAGAACTACAAGCATACCGGTTATTTTCCTCATTTAATTTTTAATCTCCAATTAATACAAATATCTAACTGCAGACATGGGAACCAAAGGATCCTGCATTATTCTACATGGTCCTTATATGATCTTAAAATTCATCTCCCTGTGTAATCTTGCCCCATATTTCACATATCTATGTTTTGTCACTAGTTTTCTCGGAAAAATCAAATAAAAATGGACTTCCTCCCCTGAACAGAAGGGACACCAAATCAGCACAGCACTTTTGGCTAAGTTCATAAAGAATAAGGTATACACTTATAACATATCCTACAACTAATCCAGACCTGTATAACAGGACATCCATTAGGAAAAAAATGTCTAGGCCATCCAACGAGCCCAGAATCCTTTTCCGCAAAAATTTCCCTATCGACGCCGGCCCACCACTGATGCTGAATCAGAACCAATCTTTACCAAGATTCACCTAATTAATGGCACGGTATGGGACCAAACAGAGATACCCCAACCTCTTTTCTCCCCGCAGGCACACCCAACATTGCCAATCATGTGAGTGAAGCCGGTAAAGAACAAAGCACTGAAGCAGTAAAGAACAGAAAACGATAAGCAGGTCGCCATCAGCAGGTGCCTACGCAGGAGCTAATTTAATGGCATCCTGCTAACTGTTCATTGATTAAGACCACCCTCCTCCCATAATTTAGCCACCAAAGATGGCAGCCACCCCTAGTCCTACTACGCCCACACAGAAGCAGCAAGGTGATTCATTCCAATCCAACACAAGAACACGCATCTGATCCCGCAAACCCCACAACCCACTACGCATATTACCCCAACAACCTAAATTACGACAAAAAAGAGTGATCTTTTGTGGTGGGGATGCAGGAGGGAGAGAGGGGTAGTAAAAAATTGGGGCTTTGAGGAGGGGGTGGGGCGCCCCCACCACCACCCACCCGGCCACGAGGCGACGGCCATGCTCGTAGCGCTGCTGGTGCCGGCCCGTGCGTGCCACCAGATCGCACATGCTTCCCCACCGGCCGCCGCCGCCTCCAGAAACCCAATCCGGACGGAGCGACCACCGCCTCCTGCTGCTGCTCCGCCTCGTACTCCGCCGCCGCTCGCGAGAGAGGTAGGGTTGGTCAGCGACGAGCAATGTGGCGGGGGAAAGAAGAAGAGGGAGGGAGGGAGGCCTCGAGAGGTGTGCGTGCGTGCAGCGTTGCTGCGTTCCTTCCTCTCGGTCTCTCAGTTTTTGCCCTTTTATTTTGGGATTTTTTTTCCCGGTTTTGCCCCCCTTTTTCCCCCTTGTTTTGCATTTTTAGAGTCCTTTCCCTCTATTTCTTTTGCCTCTAGCTCTCTTTCTCTGGTTTCTATGGTTTTTGTCCGTCGTATTGTTTGATAAACATGTCTAACTTTATTTACTTTTCTTTAAGTTGTTGTCTGATTTTAGAATACAATTTGCTGTGTGCTTGTGGAGTTATAGTCTTTTGGTGGCCGAAGTGCTGTCTTTTATGTTAAGCTATAGTTTTTGTTTAACTCCTCGACAAAGCATTGCTTGGTTGGTTTTACAGGACAAGAAAATGTGTACGGTCCTATGTTTTAAGAACATTGTTTTGTTAGACAATCGAGTTAAAAGGGGGAGAAGGTAATACTAGGTGATGCTTACTATAAAAAAACTCTTTAAAGAGAATAATGCCTTGTTAAAGTTTTCTTTCACGTTTAATCCATCAAGGATGGGCTACTTGGCTGCTTTAGTGGGGGTATGAGGATGTGTTTCGGTACATGTTTAAAAAGCTTTGCTTCATATGAAAAGGAATTAATTGAATTACCCACGCAATATAGAAAAACAAATTGACTCTCACACGAAGAGGATGACATAATATGAATTACTGGTCATAAAGAAAGGAAATATCTTGCTAGAAAGCATTTTCAACAAATCCTGCCTAAAATAAAACTTTTACTACTCTATTCAGTCAATCTCTCCGGAATCAAAGAAAATGGCAATAGTGTTAAATTATTTCTAAATTAATCTACAATCAACCATAATTGAAATGGTTTGCAGTGTCAGTAGTCACGAACAAACCAATGTTGAGAGAAAAGAGAGATTTATGGGAGATTTGCTCTTCAAAAATAAGGACCCCTTTGGAAGACAAGAAACTCAAAACACATGAATAGGAAAAATACTCACTGATATAACTAAATTTCTGTTGGAAGTGCACCTGCGTGTGTAATATTTATGGATATCAGCATTTAAACATTAGTGGATGAGATTATATATATATAGAGAGAGAGAGATGGGCTATGGTGCGGCATGCCGCACGGCCCCCTCCGTGCGGCACGCCCCGGGCCGTCAGATGGGCGCGATCGACGGTCCGGGGACATTCCCGCGCCCCACCCGGACCGCGCCTGTGCGTCCCGGGACCGGGGGCGCGACCCGGGGCCGGGAATGCCCCGGACCGTCGATCATGCCCATCCGACGGCCCGGGGCGTGCCGCACGGAGGGGACCGCGGCATGTTGCACCATAGCCCATATCTCTCTCTCTCTATATATATATATAAGTAAATTCATCTCGAACGATCCTATAATCACTCCATAACAAATTTTACAAAGGTATCTTTGCTTCAACCACTGTGATCAACTACATCAACATTACTCCTTGGCCAAACCATAAACCAAAATATGTGAACTAAATATATACCAACCGCTAGAATTCTACGTTCCTCAGCGAAACATCATATTTTTAATCAATCTCTAATTAATCTAGCAAGTTTATCAAGTTCTTGATCACAATCTCTAATTAATCTAACGAGTTTATCAAGTTCTCAACAAAATCTTTATAACTTAAAGCTGATCTCCAATCCACCACGTTAGTCAACCGAAGCTTGATGTTGTGAACCGAACAATCCCTAATATAATCGGACTTATCAACTTAGAGTATACTATCTGATTCGATACCTAATCCACTAGATGGATTAACTGAACCGTCATCTCTAATATTATCGTTAAGCCACAACTATATTCACAAAAAACTAACTGAGCTACCGCTCTCGTTTTCACATAAAAGTCTAACATGAGAGCGCTTTTGCTTTCATTCAATATCCTATCACATTAATATATACACATAATAACGTTTCTTCTGCCCTGTCTAACTATCTAGATCGAGCCAATGCTAGCTAAGGTGCGTCAAGAACTACCACTCATATATATCACTTAAGATCACATGAATATGATGTGCATAATGTGATGTGTGGCACGATATTGCTACTATATACTATATTAGTTACTGCCATTTAATCAATATGACGCATTGTTATGTTCATGCTTCCTTTCCCACATATTTGCTTCATACATCAGATATACATGAACACGGATCGGTCATGTATGTAACATGTTTGGAATTTTATATATGTTTTCGAGGCAAGCCTTGGTCTTCACCCTTCTCTCCCTCTTTTTCCCTGAGGAGTCCCACCCTCCTGGTGTGTTTGGTTGAGAGGATGGCACCCGGTGGATGCGTTGGAGCGTAATGATGTGTGCACGAGATGCAATCACGCAATACGTGAGCTCCATCCAAGACAGCAAAATGGGCCGAACAGATGGAAGGAAATGCACCGGCACAAGGTTAGCCCAATCCGGTACAAATAGAAAGAAAGCAGTAGAAACGAACAAAAGATAAAAAAGAAGAAAACTAAAACAATAAATAGGAAGAGAAAGACAATAATGAAAAAGTAGAGGGAAGATTGTAACATACCCAGAATGTGATCACATGAAATATAGCAATAAAATAATGTTGAATTTTGAGTGTTTTTGGAATTTTTGGAGCATTTTAGATGCATTTCTTATAGATCAAATCAACCAAAGGAATTTTAAATAATATTTTATGAAACCAAAAATTCCAGAAAAAATTCTCACAAATACTAGACGCTTCAAATGAGCCACTGTAATTTTTTCTTGATTTTATAATTTCATTTGGACCCTGAATTAAATCAGTCAATTATCTCAAAAATTAGGGTTTTACCCTTAATTTGATGCCCTCTTCACTTTTTCACCAGATTTTATTCCCTTTATATCTAGCAAAGCCTTTCGGATATGATGTAGACCAAGTATCCATCTATTGCCAGGAATTTTTTTCAAAGTATAAATCTCTCTCTAACTTCCTAATTTTACCTAGTCAAAGTACCTATATAACCACAGTTTGGGACTTGGCCAATTTTCAAATTCTCTCAAGCCAGTGGGACCCACAAACCATGGGCCCCACCTTCTCTTCCTCATCTTCCTCCGGCTGAGCTCGTGCCACGACACGACCTCTATCTCCCCTATATCCTCTCTTCTTTTCTTCGGCCGCAAGGGAGATGGAGGCCTAAGTCCCCAAATCCTTAATAAAGACCTCAATCTCGATTACATTCCCATTGATTAGGACATCACTAGCTCGGATATGACCCTAGCTACCTTAGTTATTCATTAATCAAAGGTGCATGCTTTCTACGTAAGATTTACGCATTATATATTTAAACAGCCGTTACTGCACCATGAGTTTTGTGTGTTCTTGTTTGCAGAGATAATTGCTTGGGTGAAGGGAAAGAGACCGAGCACAAGGAACGCATGGATGATCAAAGAAGTTGATTGGGGACCAAACCAAGACCTTACCCAACTCTACTCCTACATCACCATGTCACCTTTTGGTCCATATAAAGCAAGAGATGAAGTTTTGTATGTTTTGGATTCGGATTCAAGCCTCCTGATAACATCAACTTCAAATAGACCTAGCCGCTGATCCAGAAGGATTCTCGGGGCCCATGAGTACTTGTTGGAAAGCTTATGGAGTCTACTTTCAGATGGTTTTGGTCCCACATCAAAATTCCTCCTGAGCTGTCCAGAATCGTCAAAACAAGATACGTACATCTTCTAGTCCAAGTCTGTTTTGGACCTTGGGTCTTGTATTTGTGTCGTGGGCTAAACCCATGAGGAGTGCACCCCTCACAGGGAAAATCCTAACCCTAGGATGTCCTAACTCATATATATTCAGTAGCCGCCACCATTTAGAGGTGGGTTTTGCTTAGATTATTCTGCCATTACAGTTTCGCCGTCTAGATCGGTTTGTAGAACCCCAACTTTGTGTGCTAAACATTCATCTATAATTCAGATTGTGTTCTTCCTTGTTCTTGTGAGTTTCTTCGATTGCTTGCAGAGATAAAACCTTCGTGGTGAGGTCGACTACGTGAGAGTGTGGTTGATAACAACTAGACGTGTGGGTGTAGCGGTTGCGAGGTGACGATCGCTGATCGAAAGCCTCAAAATGTGAACGTTTTCACGTCGCCAAATCGAACCTATCGGAAGATCGGGTACCCAGGCGCATCAAGTGGTATCAGAGCATCAGGTTGCCCGATAGGTATCATCTATGTTTCCTTCTGTTAAGTTTTGTTTTCCCTTACCTAGAGTCCAGAAAACCCAAAAATTTATTACCACCATGTTCGTCGTAGTGTTAGGTTTATCCCCTGTCCAAACCTCTTTGTGCCTTTGCAAAATTTATTTCAGTTTCGCTTTGTTGAGTCTGTGTCCTAGATCAAGTTAGTGGTCGCTGGTTTAGAGTCGTGTTCATGGTTCTAATTCTAGTTGTTGCATTGTGCGAGAGCCTGCCTTAAAAGATCGAGTTTTACTCGGTTTTGGATTGCAAGCCGCCTTGAGCTTTTAACCCGCTTTCGCAAGCCTTTTTAGATAGGTCGCAAGTTGCCTTGTGTCAATCGCCCTGCACCGCTAGCCTCCTTGTTAGCCCGCTTGACCTATTGGCACTTATACTCTAGCCAGAGCAACAGGGTTGAGCCGCGAAACCCTAGTTCACACTACCTATCTTAAAACAGCCATAACTTTTGCATACGGACTCGGAATTGGGCAAACTTTATATCTGCGGACATTTATAGAAAATTTTACATCCGCTCCTTCTCCACTCTGTTGGGTTTGGATGATCTAAAATCATGAAATTTGGCCTGCAAGACTGAGTTTTCAAGCCCCGGAGTTCCTGCACGCTTTTCAGAGCGCCTCTACGTGTTTTTCCAGGGTCACTCCATGCATTATATCGAGCTACCAATTTTTGTGGTTGCTTCTTGTGTACTAGGTGTACTCCTAGAAGAGAAAAAGAAGAAAAAAAAGAGAAGAGAAAAAAAGAGAGAAAAAAGAAAAAGAAAAGGATAAAGAGCTGTTTTCAGTGAGCAGCCTTGCTGAACTGATCTTTCAAGATTTTCGAGAGACTTGGTGAGAGAGAGTTGTCCTAAATCATTTGTTTCTTACTCTCGCTTGTTAGGCTGGTTCTAGGAACGTGTCTCAGCCAGCGACTGCTATAAGTATTTGGAACACTTATTCAGTTTTGTTATTTTATTATTAATTTTTGCTAATCCTTGCTACCATACTTTTGAGCCTCCTGAGATCCACAAACTTCTTATCAGTACAGATTTGATCCGAGTAATTGCAACACTCACTGCTGTCAACGTCCCACCTCTCTGGTCGTACCACCTGCTTCAATCGGTAAGAATATCATAAGAGTTCGGTAAGACGCTGTTAACACCAAAATTTGGTACGGTTCATTACCATGTTCGGTTAAGGAAAGAAGCCATGTCAGCCAATGGAAGCTCATCTGGAAGAGACCAAGCCTGGAAGGAATCGTGAAGACCACGATATGGCAGTAAAATACCTTATCTATTAATTAGGTAGTTTTTATACTTTTTAGATAAACCTGATCTCGTGTCCGATCAGGATTTGTTAGTTTTCCTTTTCTAGATAGGAAAGTTCTGTTTCGTGTCCGATCAGGACTGTGTCAACTCGGGGTATATATACGTATGCCCGGGTAGCTTGTAAAGGATCTCTCGATCAATCAAATTCGGCACATCGCCACCCTTTACCAACGGGTTCTTGCTTCTCGAGCCGGGCTGCATCGGTTAGGTCCGAACTCCTGCGAGAGGGTAAGTCTCGTTACCCCGACTACCTATCGGCTAGGACTTCCTTGGTTAGGTCCGATATTCTAGTCGGTTCATGGTAGTCGGCTTACCACGGTGTATCTGCTCTGTCTACGGCTGCATTGGTTCGGTTCGATCTCTTAGGCCGATCAGGTATATCACATCACGCGTGCATAGTTTTCATTGGTTTACTGGGAATAGTTTATCGTCAGTTTGTGCTGCATCGGTTGGGTCCGACCTACTAAACTGAGCAATAAGTTGTTCCTGCTAGGCCGATGGTTCTTGTGCAAGCGTCTTATCGGAATGCATAGCCGGTAAGTTATCATATACATCACAGTTGCATTAGATCTATCGGCTCATTGAGGTTCTTTTATCATCATTAATCTGTGCTGCATCAATTAAGTTTGAACTACTAGATTGATAGTGATAGATTTACTCTTGCTGAGTCGATAGGTTTTATGCGATGTTCTATCGGAGTGCTTAGCCGATAGGTTACCTTTTAAAGCCAACTGCATGGTCTATTGATTATTATTCTGCTATTTATTTTATCATCGGCTTCCAGCCGATGGCTATGTGTCTTTTGGACAGTCGGCTATCTTATGGTTCGTTTACATTACCATCGGCTTCTAGCCGATGTATCAATACATTGACATGCTATACTATCATCGGCCTTCCAGCTGATGCACTCGTTCTTATCGGCAGTCAGGCAGTCGGCTGGTTTGTTCTCTGCTAATATTATCATCAAGCGCAGGCTGACTTGTTTGTCTATATTGTCATCGGTTTCTTAGCCAATATACAAGTGCTGGCGGTAGTCGGACACGGACAAGTACCCGGACGTGAACCCGGGCGCGGGCAACAGGCAAGGACCCGGGCACGGGAAGCAGGCGAGGACCCGGGCACAGGCAGCGGACGAGTACCCGGGCGTGGACACGGACGAGTACCTGGGCACGGGCACGGGCATGAGCAAGGGCCCGAGTACGGCCGACGTACAGATGCTATCGGCCATCGGATTGGAGTCTGTATCAGTCTGTATCGGCCGATTGGTTTACTGATCTAATTTGTTTTATCTCCTTGTCAATTACTGGGTCAAATTGACTGGCACGCCTACGAACCTCAAATATTTAGGACCTGCACTGGAGCTAAGCAGATCTCCCAGGCCTTCGTGTGTCTCCCAGACGCCGGACGGCCCCCGGCGGGTTTTCGGTGTCAACAGACGCTTTTGGTTGCTTGAGAGTGTGTGATTCCACTGTCCACTACCTAGTAGTTGATAGGTATAAAGCTTTTGTGTTGTTTTCTATTTTCTACTAACAGTGGCAGGATTGTAATGACATAGCATGGACTCTATACAACAAGACCTTCAGACGATAGCTGAGAGTACGAAAGGTCTCCTTAGTAAATATGCACAATTGAGACGACATCAGTAGCCAGCTACTGTTTCTTCTTGTCTTCCACTAACTATGACAGTTCACACCAAGGACGAAAAGGAGACAAAGAATTTGGATAAGAGCCCTACCATAGCTACCACATCACCTTCGACAAGTGAAGGTAAAACTGTGTCATCTCCCCCTTTGTATAATGAATTTGGTGCTGAAGCATACATAAGTTGGGAAGTTGCGATTGATAAAATTTTTTCTCATCGTCATATGTGTGATAAATGAAAGATTAAGAACGCTGCTAGTGTCTTGACTTCTCATGCTTTAATTTGGTGGAAAATTTTAATATCGTTTTCACATGTAGATTGCCTCAAACTTGGAACGATATGAAAATGCTTATGCGAGAGAAATTTGTTTCGCCATCTCAGAATTTTGCTTACAAAAATAAAGTGTGTCATTTAGAGAAGCAACCCCTTGTTGTCCCTTCTTCTGCGACTAACCTTTTGCAGGATAATGAGAGTATTTTGGTACAATGAGTGCTAAGTTCTTAAATGGAGAAAGCGGAGCAAAAGCAATGCCACAATTTGTTCCAATCAAGGTTTTTGGTTATGAATGGAGCATGCCGTATTATCATTGATAGCGAGAGCTGTAGCAACTTGGCAAGTTCAGATATGGTTGAGAACCTTGGATTGCCGACACAACCGCATCCTCGGCCTTATTACATCCAGTGGTTTAATTCTTGTGGTAAGTTGAAAGTACGTAAAATTGTGAAAGTGGAGTTTTCAGTAGGCAATTATCATGATAGTGCCATATTCGATGTTATTCCAATGCAAGCATATTCTCTACTTTTGGGTAGATCTTGGGAATATGATCAAGATGTTGTGCACTGTGGTAGAACCAACACGTATACTTTCACACATAATGGCAAGAAATTTAAGTTGCTACCTATGTCCCTTGCTGAAATTTTGAAAGATCATCTTGAGAGGGAAAAGATTAAAAACCATGATGTTTTGAGAAATAAATGTAATAATACTAATGTTTTGATGCCTTCACCTAAACATGAGTTATTGCAAAACAAACATATTACATTGGGCACTGATATTTTGCAGGTATCTGAGAAGAGCCAAGGTAATGAGGAAAAGAAGAGAGACATAGAGAAAAAAGATCCACCTATTGTTCCATGCATGTTTCAAGATGTTTTAATTAAGAGTGCACCTATAGTTTTTGAAAATGAGAACAAATGTAATAGAAATGGTGTTACATTCACTCAAGATATGGACAATTCTGATGTGCTATATATGTCCACTAATTATGTTATTTTAGAGCAATCACCAGTGGAATCGTTGTTAAATTACCTTTGTCACACGATGATTTGGTTCCTATTTCTTGTGATAAAGAAGAGTTGTGCAATGATTCACTTATATCCATGCCACAACTAGTGAATGAACATGTTAGTAATGTTGTTGAACCACCATGTGCTGATTTTAGACATGTTGTTCACATTGCTAGCGAGAATGAAGAGCTTAGATTGCTATCTTCTTTAAATACTTGGGGCTATATTCAATTTGATGATCTTTGTCCACTTAATTGTTTAGAGAAGAAATTATTTACTAGATCTGATTTGCCATGTCCTTCTCATGTGAATTTTCATGTTATTGGCAATTATGATAATAAAGAAGAATATAATGTGCATAGAGTATATATTTGTTCGAATTTTAATATACCTCTTTTTCATAATGACATGTCTTGTCTAGAGGACCACATGAGTATAAATAATTCTCTATCTAGTTCCTTTAGTTGTTTAAATGAGTTTCAGGTTGGTTTGTAAGAAGGGGAGTGTTGTGAGCTTCACGACACTACAAAATGTTCTCCGTATTTAAAAATTTTAGAATCCAACCATATGCACAACAGTACCTCACTCTATGTTGTGAAAGATAAATATATGTTCATCAGGCTTAATGACAAGGTGAAACCGCGGACGGTTTCCAATCAAGAAGGTTAGGATGATGAGGACATCACTAGCTCGGATATGACCCTAGCTACCTTATGTATTCATCAACCAAAGGTACATGCTTTCTACATAAGATTTATGTGTTATATATTTGAACAGCCGTTACTGCACCATGAGTTTTGTGTGTTCTTGTTTGCAGAGATAATTGCTTGGGTGAAGGGAAAGAGACCGAGCACAAGGAACGCATGGATGATCAAAGAAGTTGATTGGGGACCAAACCAAGACCTTACCCAACTCTACTCCTACATCACCACGTCATCTTTTGGTCCATATAAAGCAAGAGATGAAGTTTTGTATGTTTTGGATTCGGATTCAAGCCTCCTGATAGCATCAACTTCAAATGGACCTAGCCGCTGATCCAGAAGGACTCTCTGGGCCCATGAGTACTTGTTGGAAAGCTTATGGAGTCTACTTTCAGATGGTTTTTGTCCTACGCCAAAATTCCTCCTGAGCTGTCCGGAATCGTCGAAACAAGACACATACATCTTCTAGTCCGAGTCTGTTTTGGACCTTGGGCCTTGTATTTGTGTCATGGGCTAAACCCATGAGGAGTGCACCCTTCACAGGGAAAATCCTAACCCTAGGACGTCCTAACTCATATATATTTAGTAACCGCCGCCGTTTGGAGGTGGGTTTTGCTTAGATTATTCTGCTATTGCAGTTTCGCCGTCTAGATCAGTTTGTAGAACCCCAACTTCGTATACTAAACATTTATCTGCAATTCAGATTGTGTTCTTCCTTGTTCTTATGAGTTTCTTCAATTGCTTGTAGGGATAAAACCTTCGTGGTGAGGTCGACTACGTGAGAGCGTGGTTGATAACAACTAGACGTGTGGGTGTAGCGGTTGCGAGGTGACGATCGCTGATCGGAAGCCTCAAAACGTGAATGTCTTCACGTCGCCAAATTGAACCTATCGGAAGATCGGGCACCCAGGCGCATCACCCATTCCCTCTGTTTCCACTCAATTCCGTGCCGTGAACATGGCCACTCTAGAGCACACCCAGAGCGCTACCGCACGATCTCGTTGCCATTCCCGCCGCCTCGGGGAAAGTCCAGCGGTGCCACTTTGTTACGTCCTGATTTTTTAGGTCGTTAAAAACTATTTTGAATAAAACCCTAATTTCTAAAATTTGAAATCTTTGTGTGTGATTTAAAGACTAAGTGCCAAGGATCTCAATTTATCCCTCCTTGAAACCCCAAAAATTTCCCCAATTAAAATCCCAATCCAAATTCAAAACCTCGGAATTCGAATTTTGTAATTCGAGTTTTCCTCCGGAGATCCCCATTAAAAATTCCCATTATTTTGTTTCTCTCGCAAATTCAAATTTCCACTAAAAACTCCTCGAATAAATCAAACCTATTTCCTACCCAAAATCCCCTTATCTAAAGTCCTCAGAATTTTGTGAGCCCAAGAATCAATTTTGAATTCAAATATCCATTTTCAAACTCCCCAAATACCTCTCAAATAAATTCCTGGAAATTATCAAGAAACACTATTCCTCTAGGCCTCCCTTCCTCCTCTCGGCCATGGCCTAGAGCCGCTCGGCCCACCCGGCCTCTGCCCATCCCTCTTCCTCTCTCCTCCGCACGCACCAGGCCAGCCCAACTACCACCGGCCCATTTTCTTTCCAACCTTCCCCGCTCGGCCTCGACCTCCTGCGCAAAAGGCCTCCCGCACGGCCCAGCCGTAGCCGGCCCATGACCTAATTCCACCGCCGCTTGGCCGCGGCCCGCTCACATTCCCCTGCCCAGGGCCACTCGCACGTGCTTGATCGCACGCGCGCCCGCCGCGTTGTCCTCTTCGCTCTTGCCCGCATGTCAGCCAGCCGTCACCCCATGCTCGCCCGTGCGCATGACCGCAAGCGGCCATCTTCCTCCTCCGCCCCAACCGGCACGAGCACCATGTGCTCGGTCAAACGTCTCAAAGGAAAAATCCCCACGTCAACGACCATGCCTCTCCCGCGCCGGCATCACCCACTACTGCGTAGTCCTCCACCGCCCCTCTACGTGTCCCTGCTGCCTCGGACGCCGCCAACACGCCTTGCCAGCCACCCCACCGCGCCTAGCTTCTTGCGCCACCGCCATTGACGCGCTCCGAGCTCCACGCACTACCCTTCTCCATTGTCTGCTTGCACCGCCCCTCGCCTATAAAACCCGACCACCTCTCCTCCTTCCTCCTCGCCACAGCCGCATATCCCCGCCAGCCTCGTCACACCGCCGCGCCTATCCGAGCTCGAGCTCGAGCTCGCAAGCTGCCGCCGTCATTGGTTTTATTTTCGGTGAGCTCTCTCTCTCTCTCTCTACCCCATATGGCGCTGTAGCTAGCCCCTCCCTCTCCGCGCTCGTCACCAGCAACCCAACAACACCCCCACCGTCGCCGCCGTGCAAGCTTCTCTCTCATCGCCGTCCTCAGGCCGTCGTCGCTGGCCGCCGTCGTGTGCCTCTCGTTCAATCCGAGCCACTCATTAGCTTCCCCATCCCTCCGCTCCTCGCTATTGTAGCCCGCCCCTCCTACGTCGTCGTCGCTTGCTGGCCACTGCCGAGCTCTGTTGACCGTCGATTCCTCTAGCATTCCCAACCAAGCCAGGTGCCATCGCTCCTTCCTCCTTGAGACTGACATGTAGACCCCATTTATTTTAATCCCTCTCAAGCCGAGCCTTACTGACGCGTGGTCCCCCACCCTCTCTCTGTTTCATTGACATGTGGGCCTGATATTATTAAAACTCTAATTATCCCTTATTTAAAAATCTGTCTCGCTTACAAGTGGGATCCACCCGCCATAACCCTCGGGCCCGGCCACCTCACCACCTTGGCTGGCCCACGGATCGCCTCTCCATCGGGCCTCCTTCCTTTCTTGGGCCAAAGGTCGTTGGACAGGCCCACTAGGCCGCAGCCCCGGTCTCCCCCTATCTCCCTTGGTGAACTCGGACCACCATGAACCGTAGACCCAAGGCCTCTCTTCCTCTAACTAACAATGGGCCCCACCTGTCAGCCAAAGGGAATATTATTGGAATATTCCTTTTCCTAATTTAAATAAATCCTTTCTATTCCTAGAAAATCCATTAAACTTCCAAAATTCATATCTTTTCATCCATAACTCCGATCGACCCTATTCAAGTCTCAAAATTTTTCTAAAATTGAGATCTACCTTATGGCACTATTAGTTATTAATAATAGTATTTTATTTCTAGGATTTTATGTGGTTTTCTCTCGTTTATGCGTAGTCAACACTTCGGAAATTCTTTCGGACGACAGATTTCGAAGATTTTGAGACGAAGGCTGAGGCAAGTCACCCTTGACCATATTGCCCTCAGTTTACAAAATATTTTATTTCTAAAATTGCATTGTTAAGTGTGCACAATAATTGGATCAGGCTCGGTTCGCGCTGACGGACTACCTAGTATTTGCAATATCCTGCAGGTTTTGAATACCCTATTCCTTGTCGCTCCACCTCAGTGTTACCTCGGCATCTGTGCTCTATGAGTACGGGTATCGACGGTCCCACTCAAATCACACTTGCTATCGATATGGGAAAACTTGGTTTATAAAATCTTTTAACCTGACACACAGTGCCGATATGTTTGCGAAATAAGAGATGGTTCGCGAAAACCGTGATGTAAAGTGATCACTTGGGTAGAGATGCTCTGAATTCATATATAAGGATCGATTCCTCGGGAATTGCACTGATCATAATATAGTGCGACCACAAGGGCGGTATGGGATGCCCCTGGCTAAGTAATTAGCTGAACAGGGTTACCTCGCATGCCAATAGACATGGAATGCCGGGATAAGGTGTTTGGGGATATCTCCGGATTCCTGAGTAGAGCAAGGAATAGAAGCTTGCCTAGTACTTGGTCAAGGAGTTTGGGGTAAATTGCAAGCCGAATGCTTGATTAAGATTGGCCCATCTACCGGGCATGAGGTACCCTGGAATGGCTCCTGAAAGGCCTTGTCGCGAACCTTCCCTACTGACGAGTGTGGGAAGTAAGCTCGCATCGTGTGGGCACCTCTGCAGAGAATTGAATTGTTCGAACAGCCGTGCCCACGGTCATGGGCGATGTGAAGTGATTCCTCTAGCGTAGTTTTGTTTTTATAAAATGTTTGCGAAGTATGTTTGTGGTTGGGAACCGTTACTAGAATCAGCCAGGTCGGCTGATGGATGACCATTACATGGTCTGAAATAATCCTGTGTGGACTGGGATGTCAAATAGAATCATAGAATAGATTTCCTGAGGGGAAGCAGAGTGTGTGTTGGAAATCATGGACGGCTCGAGGAGCCATAGAATTGAGATATGGGATAAGATGTTGTCCTGAAGAGGACGAAAGTGAAAATAAACTAATATATGAGAAAGGTGGGGAAAGCTGCCTGAGGACAAACCCACTAAACTGTTGTCATGGTCCGACAATCAATTAAAACTGGTTTTATCCGCTTGAGTTGTTGCAAAGCAATTCACGGACAGGATTGAGGTGAGAGCCTCTTTCCAGCTACACCCGGAACCACCCACACTTAGAGTTTTGAAAATGTTTCAAAATAAAAAGTTTGTGAAATAAACCCCAACCTTTCTTGATGACCTGCATAACTCATGTTTCCCATGACTTGCAGAATCCGTATGTACTCAATCCATTTCTTTTTCCCCCTCAATCAAGAAGAGTGAAGTTGAAGCTAAAGCTTCGGGTTTCTTATCTAATCCCAAGCCGTTGCTTGTGGATTGGGTTCTCGCTACGCTATCGTTCCACTGCTGTTGTTATGTTTAAAGGTTGCTGCTCAGGGCTTGCCCGAAGTTGCAACTTATAAAGGTATATATTTTTATTCTAAGGTTTGCAATGATACATCTCTGTTGACCGTGGGTACCAGCAAGATTTTCCAGGACTGGTACTGTTATCACAGTTCCGTGGGAGTTGGTTCACGATGATCTCCTACGGCGTATCCTCTTTGGTGTCACCGTAGGTGGTGCCAAGGCCGGGTGTGACACACTTCGCCACCACCTTTGCCTCGTCCTAGGGATTCAAATGCCCCCAAAAGAACCCCTTGGATTAGGTCCTGTGCACGGAGATTGGTCGCTTTCTTCCTCGGCTATGGTCAACCGCTGCAGCCGTCGAATCCTGTCGATTTTACACTATCCGGTGAGGCCTATTTCAATTACTTGCACTTGGATTATCCCTAGATAGTCACTAACCACCTCCACAGATCATATCGCCGTTTTGGTTCACAGATCGAGTCGCTGACGTGCCGCACCGATCTCTGCTTCTGCCGTCGCACTGCTTCTCTGCCGCGCTACTTCACCGAACCCCACCGGCCTTCACCATAAGCTCGGTGAGCCTCCTGGTAGTCCCTAGTGCCAACAGCATGCCTCGGCTTGAACCAATTCGCACTGTAGTGCCGCCTAAAGTGCGCCTTGAAGCCCTCTACACTTTTTCTTTTGGCCGTGTGCCAAGATCAGTCGCTGTTCACCGCCGGCAATGGCAACGCCGCCAGCCATTCCGAGAGCCGCACCCGGCCTCCTGTGTCACTGACGTGTGGGCCCGGTTGGATTAGGGCGCGGGGACCCTGTTGAGAATGATTTAAAAAGTCGAGGCACTAATTAGCAAGAATACCATTCACTTACATGTGGGACCGTGGACCTAGTTATAAATGTCAGGAAAGCCAATGACTCTTTATAAAGTATTTTAAAACACGTGGAGGCCATGGGTTGAGTTCGAAGATCAACAACGTTGCAACCCAAGGAAAAAGGGGCAAGATATAGATAAGTTAGTCGCAATGTTTTGAGGAAGCTGCACCAACTGGAAGCAGAAAGAATGCAATCTCAGGTCAATCGAAGATGCAGGTGTTAAAAGTTCAGTCCAAGGAAATGTTATCCTGAAATACATGTCGTCCAGATCAGAGGACAGATCGAGCTAAGGCAGAGTTGGGCTGTACCCTTAAGGCAATTCATGTTTTGGGAAAACTACGTAGACAGAGACTAATGCCAACCAGTCCAGTTATGCAAGTATGATCCATCAATCAGTAAATAGAGGGCCAGTAGAAGTGACCAGACAAACCAAGCACCACCCATACCCTTTTTTTTCTAGCCCTTTCGAATCTTGGGACGAGATTCTTTGTAAGGGGGTAGATTTGTCACGCCTTGGTTTTTCTCAAGGATTTAAAAATCACTAAATAATTGATTTCTAGAATTTATATTAAATTGCAATGCAATTAACAAGCGAATTAAATTTGAGAAATAAATTTTTCTTTAATAAATTATGCATCGAGGGAAATTTTTCCTAATTCCTTCATGTCTTAAAATACCCTCTGGAATTTTCACTGAATTTTCATAGCTCAACTACTAATTTTAATAATACAAATAGCATTTTAGTATTTATGGAAAGTGGAAAAAGCAAAGTAAAAACCTAATTAAAAACCCCTCTTCAGTTCTGGGCCACCCCAGCCCAAACCTTTCTCTCCCTCAACCTCGACCTGCCTCTCGGCACGGCCCATCTCTCCTTCTCACCGCTGCGGCCCATCTCCCTGTGGACCAGCCGCACCCATTTGCCCCTGCCTCGGCCCGTTCCGTCTTCGGCCTAGCCCCACAACCAGCCTCTTCCCCCCCCCCCCCAGCTTTCCAGCCCATCTATCCTGCCGGCCCTGCTCGTGCGCTCCCCTCTGCGTCGCTGACAGGTGGGGTCAGGGCCCACCTGTCAGGCTCATCTTCAACCTCCAGCCGCCGACCCGCGCCTGCGTCGCCCCACATAGCCACCAAATTCGGCGCCTCCCCCTCCCGCGTACGCTGTCAAACAGCGTGGACCGAGGTCGCTATCCGCTTCCCCACTTTCTCCCCCCATTGTCCCCAAATTTTCGGGCGGAGTCAAGCCCCACTCTCCGTTTTTCTCTCCCCCACATTGTCACCTCCCTCCACCAGCAGGCATGCCTCGCCCCAGCCTCAATCCGTCCTCCCGAGGGCATAAATAAAACCCTCATGCCTCCCTCTCCATTTTCCCCCTTCCTCCCAAGCTCTCCATGCCCGCTAGACCACTCACCACTGTGGAATCCTACCGCCACCACCATCCCTTGCCTCTGGCCACCGCCCATCACCATTTTAGCCCGTGCCAAGCTTCACCACCGCGCCCGCCTGCTTCCCCGCGCATGGTAGCACCGCGGCAGCCACCTTGTGCCCACCAAATGCCGCCGGAGCACCATCTTCACCGCGAGCCTGAGGGCTCTACCGCCCTAACCAACCCCGGTTGCCGCTCGCCGCTGCCCCTGTCGTTGCCGAGCCGCGTCTCTCCCTTCATTGGCTCCGCCGCATCCCCTCTCCATCCCATCGGCCGCTCCGTTGCCGCCATATCTCGTCGGAAGGAGCTCACCGCCGTCAATCCGAAGCACCTAGTCATTCTGGTCACCATTCTCGCTCGGTGAGGACCCCTGCTGCCCCGCTTTCCTCTCTGCTGCTCTCTGGGCACGCCGCCACGCCGGATGGTCGCCACTAGCAACCATCGGACCGGGCGCCGTTCAGCCGGCCCGACTAGCATGCCCGCTCGTGCATGCAGTCCAATCCGTCCTCGGGCTGATCGGGGCCATCCACATGTATCCCCTGTGGCTGCCCGAGTGGCCACGTCACCCGCTGGCTCCGGCCATCTGATCCCCACTCCGGAGTGATCCTAGCCGCCCGCGTGGCAAAACCCTAGCCCTTTCTCGTCGATCTGATCCCGGCCATCCATCCCTATTGATCGAATACCTGCCGTCCGATCTGGATCGGACGAATTCTGGCCGTCCGTCCCCATGGACCACTCCGTGGTCTCAGCCCACAGTGGACAGGCCCCCTCCTCTCACTGACATGTGGATCCCACATGTTAGTGGCGTCCTCCTCTCTCCCCCCTCTCACCGACATGTGGGCCCCTCATGTTGGTGACTCGACCGTCTCTCTCCCCGAGGGCTGACGCATTAAATCTCCTTTTCCTTCACAGAAATAATTAAGTAATGATGTCATAAATTGATTTAGGTTTTCTTTTTAGGGTTTAACTCAATTAAAAATCTAGAAATTCATAACTAATTCATACGAACTCCAAATTGGACCATTCAACTCCCAAAATTTATCTAAAATTAAGCTCTACATGTTTGTTTACCTTTCATGTATTGTTACTCTAATGCCCTACTTTTAGCGAGATGTTAAACGCTATTTTAATAAAATCTATGTGTGAAAATTTTGTTGTTGTGTGTGCAGTGTCGTAAGTCGTGCCTAGACCTCATTTTTTCTCCTTGACCTTGATTACAAAAACCAACCTCTCAAAAACCTCTATTCCAAAATAATCCTCTCGAGTTCGAATCATCGTAACCGAACATCGCCCCAAAAACCCTGACGACGAAATCCCCCAGACCTCCTTCAAAACTTCTTGTTTCAATATCCATTCCGAAGATACAAATCAGGACCCTAGAATCTTCCTTAACTCCTTGCAGGGTTTTCGTGAAATCAATCCTCGAACCGGAGATTCAAAATTTATTCTTATGATTCGAATTTCTTCTCACTCTCCTTGATTTTTCCTCCTAAATAATCTTTGGAAGCCAAAGTACAAAATTCAATTCCAAATTCACCAAATCTTCTTTCCCTTTTCTTTCCTCCTTAAATTCCCTTGGTTTCCCTCTCCCTTGATCCCTAAAATAACCCTGAGTTTAAATTGGGAACCAAATCCCTGCTCAACCATCGTTTCCACCAATATACATATATATACATATATACCTATTTACATATACATATATATCCATATATGTGTATCAACCCCCCATCATTGTTCCACTGAAAGCCCCTTGACTCCCTGAAATTTTGCTGAGTATTCAGGACAAATTTTGAATTCAAATCTCAGTTCAAATCATCAAATCCCCTCTCCAAATAAATCTCTGGAAAATGAGAAAGACCACTGTGCAACTCAGGCCGCTACTTTCCTATCCAACTCGGTGGCCCAACTCACTCTCAGCCCCCTCCCTTCCTCCTCCAAGCAGGCCGCCTTGTAGCCCAGTTAGCCGCCGCCTGCTGGATCAGCGCCACCTGGCCCCGAGGGCGCCGCCCAGCCGTCCGATTTTTCCCTCTTGTGCACACCACGCGACACTGCAACCGGATGCCCACCGCGTGTCCCCCCCACACGTCGCAACACCATCCGATCCCCGTATGGGACACCACTCGCCCACGCAGCGCCACGCGCACACCAGCGTTCCTTGTCTTGCGGGGCCCACCTACCAGCAAGACAGGCTATGCCTCGCCCGCCAGCGCGCAAGCCCCGGCGCGCTCATCGTCTCCCGTTTCTGTCCCATTTGTGCCCGAAGACCATTTGGTCAATTGCCAAGCCAGCCGACACCTTAGCGTCCCACCGCAAATTGTCACCTTGGCCCCGCCATGGCTGCCGCTAGCCGCCAATCCTTGGGCGCCCCTCGCTGCCCCTTTTTCCTGCCTCTTCTTCCTCCTCTTGCCTCGCTCACTCACCACGGCCACACGATCAAAAAAAAAAGACGTCGCCTTGCCCCTGTCACCACCATCCTTCGCACACCCGTGAGCCCACGCTCCACTTTCGATTTCCACTACTGGATACACCGCCTATCCGCCGCCCAGCATATCTGTGCCATCGACCAAAATTCATGTCGTGCCCGAAATTGCCTCGGCACCCCTCTCTCTCCTCCATGATTCGGCTACAGAGCTTGCAGCCTTCCCAACCATGCCCCCGAACCGACATAGCCGCCTCTCTCGCTCCACCACCCTCTATAAACCCCCTCTCCCCTTCCTTGGGCTTCAACCTGTCGATGTTTTACACCGGCAATATGAATATGGGACTACTCGGCGGATGGAAACTCGATGGATTGCAAAGGAACATAAGGAGATTTTATACTGGTTCAGGCCCTCGATGTGAGATAATACCCTACGTCCAGTTGTGGTGGTATTCCTTTGAGGATTTGTGTTGATCTATGATCTCGTGCCCTCAAGGGGCGCCCTGCCTCCCCTTGTATACTGGGAGACAGGGGTACAAGGTAGAAATCCTAGCCAGATACGGCCAAGAGATTTCCTTCTTAGAGATACATCTTACCCAGCTAAGATTGTATATTCCTTTTTGTACAAGGCAAAATCTACCGGGTGCTACTATATCTCTAATTACAAGACTCGGCCCATCCTCTATCCGAGTGGCCCATATGCTTGTGGTGAGGTACCCGGGGCCCATGGCCTCCACAGTAGCCCCTGAGACCTTCATAGCTGAGTCACAGCTGATGCCGAGTGCTCATCCTCCACGGTGAAGATTGCCCGAGTGCATTGCTCCCGAGTACTCTTTGTCTGAGTGCGTCTTCTTCCCGAGTCCTGCTTCGTGTCAGCTGGCAGCGAGGCTATGAAGGGCTTCATATTGATGCATGAATAGTGTGCATCGAATAGGCACACCTATTAGGTGTAGCCCCCGACTTTGTGCTTAATTGTGAAGACAATTAAATATAAAGTCAAAGATCTTTAACCTTGTAGCCTTTTCCGAGTAGATTACTACTGGTATATAAGACTCTTCGGTATCATGTCAACCGGAATATATTTATAGTCTTTCCCGAGTAGTATACTACTGGTATATAAGACTCTTGGCGTCATATCAGCCGGAATGATTATTTATAGTCTTGCCGAGTAGCATGCTACTCGTATATGGGACTCTTCAGCTTCGTATCAGCTAGAAAAAGGGTGTTTATAGTCTTTCCCGAGTGGCGTCCCACTCAAAAGTTAGACTCCTCAGCATCGTGTCAACTGGAAAGAATATTTATAGTCTCTCCCGAGTAGTGTACTATTCGAAAGTTAGACTCTTCAGCGTCATGTCAGCTGGAATAATGTTACTCATGGCAACTGGTGGCCAAGCATGTAGGCCGAGTACCACTGTATAAAAATAAATCCATTGCATGGTCAGGTGTACTTGAGAAAGATACCTGCATCTCCAATTTTAATGAAGACCAGCTTGTGATCCTTATAAGGATACATCCTCGATACCTGGTGGATAAAATAGATACCCAAACATATATGTTTAGCAATTAGGCCTTCATGAAACATATCTGTTTACCTCATCGATTCCTGTTGGTAGCATCAGCACTGCGATTTTAATCTAGCCTGCAAGCGGCCCATAGTGAGCGTGCTACTGTAGAAACTCATATCTTGATGGCCCAGTGTCGACTGTAGAAGCCCAAGCCCATAAGTCGACACAGGCTCTATAAAGGCTGAAGGAGAGAGAAAAGATTCCTCTATCTTTCTCAAACGACCAATCGTTTCGTCTTCCCACCTCCGCACCAAAATTTCGCCTCCGGCTCCGCTAGGGTTCGCCATTGCTTGCTCTTCCCCACCAAAGCTCGAGCGATTCCTCATCCGTTTGTCCATTCCAAGCCCCCCGACCATATTTCCCCCCTAATCTCTTGTCCCCCCAGCCATGCCGAAGGTCCCAGATTCCGTTGGGGCGTCGGATGAAGGATGGCCGACTTCGGATTGCAACCGGTCGAAGCTGGAAAGGTTAGAGAAGTCGCTGCGGCTGCAAAGCTGCGACCTCATCTGCTAGCGCCCTGCGGAGGATGAGTCGGTTCCAAATCCCCAATCCGGTGAAACTGTTGTTTTTGTCTCTTTCTTTGACCGGGGTCTGTTCCTTCCCTCTTCCGAGTTCTTCCGCCGTCTTCTTAATTTTTATGGATTGGAGTTGGTGAATCTGAATCCCAACTCGATCCTGCAAATCTCCATATTCTTGACTCTTTGCGAGTGCTACTTGGGTATAGAACCCCATCTCAATTTCTTTAGGCACCTATTCCACATTAAGCCCCAACCTTCCAAAAATAAGGTTCAGGTGATTGGGGGGGCTGGCCTTCAGTTGAGAAGTGAGATGAAGAAAGTATATATTAGTCTTCCTTTGAAGTCTTCCTTAAAGGGCTGGCATAAGGAATGGTTTTACTGTTCCAATCTGACACCCTCTCTGCCTGCATTTACCGGAAAGCCCCCGAAGATCTCGCCCAACTAGTCATCAGATCCAACCGCCGAACAGATGGGCCAGGTGAATCAGTTGCTAGCCAGATTAGAGAAGTTTAAGGAAGCCGGCCTGACCGACCCCTAGGTGGCCAAGCATTTTCTAACCCGGCGCATCCAGCCTCTGAAGTTGAGGAGCGAGTTCTGCTGGGATTATCAAGGGAAAGACGACCCCGACCGAGAAAGCCGAGAGGTGGTCAGCCAGCAAGAAGTGACCAAAGCCTGCATCGCGGCTTATAACCGAAACCGGCCTCGTCTCGAGGTAACCTCTGCTTTTCTTCTGTGACGAATGCTTGTAGACATGTATCCGTAACTGCCCAAAATTGTGTGATGTATGTTGTTCAATCATTTGTAGTGGTGCAAGGAGTTTGATGATGACTCCCGTCCATTGTCGGCCATGAAATCGAAGAAAAGGTCTAGAAGTACTTCGGCTGCCTAGCCCGACTCCGAGACAGCGGGGAAGAAACCCACTGCAGATCGGGGCAAGGGGAAGGTTGTGAGGCCAAGCACCGCTGTGGGAGTTTAAGGATAAGGGACCCCGCCAGCACAGCACCCAGGCTGTCAAGTCCTGAACCGGGACCGGCGCGGTCGAGCTTAACAATATCGAGCCCAACCCAAGCGTCGCCGACTACGAGGTCGACCACAGCACCGCCGAGTACCCGAGCGCCCCAGCCGGTCACACCGCGAACAGGGACGACTGGGGCTAAAGTGCTGCCGCCGACTGCCGTGCCCTCCGGCCCGACAGCCAGCAGCCCTCCAGTGCCGCCCTCTGAATCTCCCGGACAAAACCTCAAGTTCTCCAAGAGGTAGGTCGTTTTGGTTCTTCTGAAGATCATGTTTATGATTGTGACGTCTTGATGTTGGATTCATTGTGCAGGCGGCGGGTCGACATTAATCTCAAGGAGACCAGGACGGCCACCCCCGCTGTCGATCTTGCCCCAGCCAAGTTGGCGCCAGCGAGCACACCTACTGAGCCGGTGGCAGTCCTAGTTGCAGGAACTGAGACGGCCCCGACTGCAGGGCCGCCGACACTGATCGATCAAGGGATGGTTGCCGGAGCCGCTGCTTCAGCCCCTGAGCCGGCGCCTGTCGTCGAAGCCGTCGCAGCAGCTCCTGAGCCAGCACCTGTTGCTGAAGCCACGGGCATAGCTCCTGAGCCAACTCTCAAGGCCCCAGAGGTCGCCGAGTCGGGGGCCAGGAGTCCGTCGACATCTTGGTCGTCATCGTCGTCGTCGTCGCTGTCTCCTCCTTCGGATAAGCCGGACCTCCCCAGGCTCGAAGCTCCTCCTCGCAAGTTCCCGCGAACGTTCCAGTGGTCGGCGCCCGACGGAACCGCAAGGAGTTATAAGCATGACGAGGTTAAGGCGGAAAGGGAGCGCGAAAGCTTGCTGCGCGCTATACTCACCGCGTCCTAGGGGATCCAGGTATGACCTTCGTCGTTTTGTAGTCTTGTTTATCTTGCTCATATGAGTGATCTGATGACTGACTCTGTTTCGCTCTGTTTTTCCCCGAGTAGAAACTTGTGGATCGCTCGGAGAAGATGAGCGAAGTCTTGATTCGGGTAGCCCCCCAGCTCCAAGAGTTGGACCAGCTCCGGGCCTTGAAGGCCAAAGTGGAAGGACGCAGCCATGAGCGGGAGTCTTGACTGAGGGACAGCATTACTCAGCTCAGGGCTGAAAATTGGGACCTAGCCAAGCAGATAAGAGGTAAGCCTCCAGGATGTATCTTTCTGACCAGATCCTTAATATATTTCTCCAGCTATGTTATTCCCGACTGCCCAGTTGTGTCTTGACTGCCATGTCGAGTTCTTGACTAATCTATCGTGCAGCCCTCGAAGCCAAGTTGAAGACCCGAACAGAGGGAGAAATCCAACTGAAGGAGGCTGTGAAAGCCAGGGCCGAGCTTGAAAAAGACAAGGCCGACCTGATGAAGGCCAAAACCGAGCTTGAGCGAGAGAAGGCCGAGTTGAAAGAGGCCAACACTAAGCTCGAGAAAGAAAAAGTTGAACTGGAGAGGATAGCCAGGTAGGAGGCCGACTACGACAGTAAGTCTCCCTTTTGACACTAATCTTAACCAATCCATCAATTATCCCATCTGCAGCCTTACCTAACAAGTTTACTTGTCGGTGAACCCAGGTAGCTGCTAGAGCCAACTCCCGGGCCCAATTTCAGGCTTACGAAGAGGAGATAAAGGTGGTCAAGGAGTCACGGGAGGCTCTCCTCGGATCTGTGAGAGGGCTCCTTGACATCATGGATCCTCGCCCTGTGGGAACCAGCTGCAGCTCGATCGCCCAAGTGGAGGCGCGCCTGGAGGATGCACCGAGTGCCCTAAAAAGGTACTCGGATGAGCATGTCATTACCGGCGTGGCCCAAACCCTGGCTATGACCAAGTCCATCTACCCAAGGGCAGATGCTGAAGCCATCGGGGAGGGGTTTGCCGAAGAGACAACTCCCGACGAGGCGTTGGAGCTAATAGCCAAGGCGAGGCCGACTGTGGAGATTATCACCCGAGACCTGGGTCTGTAAAAACAGTACATTATGCAGTCGGTGTTTTGTGGACTTTCATACAGACATGTGTGAATTTATGTGCAATGCCGCCAAGCTTTAAACTATTACCTAGTTGTCATTAGCTTTACTCGATTATGTGGTATGGACCGAGTTAGTCTATGGGAACTTAATAAAATCGTTCACCGCAAAAAGCTGTACTCGGACAAACATAACAAAGTCGTAGTGAAGCTTCGTAACTTAAGTAAAATAGGCTCATATATTATTGACAAAGCACATAAGATACATGCAGCCCCCGACTAACTACTCGGTTGAAACAAGCGGCGTAGTGAGTCAGAGAGGAACTGTACACATGGAGAAAATTAAGAGCTCAGGTATAGAAAGGACGTAGCTGTTCTATATTCCATGAGTTGCTAATGAGGGCACCGTCTTCGGTCTTCAGTCGGTAGGCGCCTGGCCGAGTAACCTCCGCGATAATGAACGGCCCTTCCCAGATTGGGGATAGTTTATGCCTGTCTTTGGTGGTTTGGATTTTCCTCAGGACGAGATCTCCGAACAAAAAGGCGCGGCCACGGACATTGCGATTGTGATAACGATGCAAGCCTTGAAGATACCTTGCCGACTGGATTGTTGCGATATCCCTCACTTCTTTCAACTGATCTAGCTCGACCAATCAGGTATTGTTAGAAATGTCTTCTGAGTAAGCCCGGACTCGCGGAGAGCCGAACTCTAACTCGGTTGGTAGCACAGCCTCGGCACTATAGACCAGAAAGAAAGGAGATTGCCCTGTTGCCTGACTAACCATGGTTCTTAGAGACCAGAGAACAGATGGGAGTTCTTGTACCCACCGACTCGCGTATGGTTGTAGTCGGTCGAATATTCTGGTCTTGATACCTTGTAAGACCATACCGTTGGCTTGTTCAACCTGCCCGTTGCTCCGCGGGTGTGCCACAGACGCGTAGCAAATCTTGATGCCAAAGTCATCACAGAAATCTTAAAATATACCGCCCGTGAACTGAGTACCGTTGTCGGTGATGATGCGGTTGGGGACCCCGAATCGGTGGAGTATACTCATGATGAAGTCCTTTGCTCGTGCCGCTGTTATGGTTGCAACGGGTTTGGTCTCAATCCACTTGGTGAATTTGTCCACTGCGACGAACAAGTGTGTGAACCCTCCTGGCGCTTTCTTGAAAAGCCCGACTATGTCAAGCCCCCATACTGCAAAGGGCCAAGAGATTGGGATTGTTTGGAGTTCTTGGGCCGGAAGATTGGTTTGTCTTGCGTAGAACTGGCAACCCTCGCATGTGCGAACAATGTCTTTGGCGTCTGTTACTGCTGTTGGCGCATGCCTGTCTTTAGCGCCCATTTAGCGATTCGGCCGGTGGCCTCGCAGTTATGCAGGACGTCCCCGAGTAGAAACGATGTGACCACCGTGACTTGGTGTGCTTGGAAGTAGTGCACCAGCTTCCGGATAGTGATGAGTAGGCCATAGAGCAGCTTTTGGACTTGCGGGTATCTCGTCTTTGAGTCAGCAAGCACCTCGCTAACAAAGTAGACTGGCCGTTGGACTTTTTAGATGTGACCCTGTTCAGATCGCTTGACCACCAGCACCGTGCTGACAACCTGAGAAGTTACCGCCAGATATAGCATTAGCGGTTCTTGGGGCATTGGTGACGCCAACACGGGGAGTGATGTGAGAAATTTCTTGAAGTCTTCGAAGGCTTGCTGGGCTTCGAGCGTCCATTGGAAATTGTCTGCTTTCTTCAGTAGCTTGAAAAAGGGCATGCCCCGTTCGCCGAGTCGGGAAATAAACTGGCTGAGTGCCGCCATGTAGCCTGTCAACTTTTGGACGTCCTTCTAGTTAGTCGGGGGTGCCAAGTTCATGATTACATTGACTTTCTCCGGGTTGGCCTCGATGCCGCAATGCGAGACGATGAAGCCGAGTAGCTTGCCGGATGGCACACCAAAGGCACACTTTTCCGGGTTTAACTTCATCTTGAATCTTCGAAGATTCTGGAAGGTTTCTTCCAGGTCAGCGATGAGGTCTTCTTTGGACTTGGTCTTGATCACCACGTCATCGACGTAGGCCTCCACGTTGTGCCCGATCTGAGTGTGTAAACACCGCTAAATTGCATGTTATACGTTGCTCCAGCGTTTTTCAGACCGAACGGCATAGTGATGTAGCAGTACACTCCAAACGGAGTGATAAAAGACGTCTTGAGGCAGTCCTCCTCCTTCAAGCTGATTTGCTGGTATCCCGAGTAACAGTCAAGAAAGCTGAGAAGATCGCACCCTGTAGTTGAATCCACCACCTGGTCTATCTTTGGTAAACCAAATGGGTCCTTGGGGCACGCCTTGTTGAGATCGGTGTAGTTGACGCACATGCGCCATTTACCGTTTTTCTTTCGGACCAGAACTGGGTTTGCCAGCCAATCTGGGTAATAGACCTCTTTGATGAACCCGACTGCGAGAAGCTTGGTTATCTCCTCCCGAATAGCATCTTTACGGTCTTGAGCAAAGCGCCGCAGCCGTTGCTTGACTGGCTTGGCGTCTGTTTTCACATTAAGGGCGTGCTCGATCACCTCCCATGGCACGCCCGGCATGTCGAACGGTTTCCACGCGAAGATATCCTTGTTGGTTTGGAGGAAGGTGACGAACGCATCTTCCTATTTGGAGTTGAGTCCGGTCCTGCCTAGGGCAGTCTTGGAGGGGTCGGAAGGGTCCAGGGGGATCTTCTTCGTGTCAGAGTCTACTGAAATTCCCGACTTCGCTGCTTTTTTGGCCGGAACTGGATCTTCCTCGACTTCGGTTGTGATAGCTTGCCGAATGCTGTTGCGCCCGACTGCCGTCTCTTGTGATTGAGCCAATTCGCAACTCTCATTGTCGCAGGTAAAGCTTGTTTGGCATCGCTGCGGAGGGAGAGGACTCCTGCTGGCCCTGGCATTTTGAGCACCATGTATGTATCGTGCGGTACCGCCATGAATTTGGCAAGCGCTGGTTGTCCGAGTATCGTGTGGTACGTAGTCTCGAAGTCAGTGACCTCGAAGCAGATGTTTTCTGTGCGGAAGTTATCCCGCGTGCCGAAGGTTACTGGCAAGGTAATCTGCCCGAGTGGTGTTGAAGACAGGCCGGGAATTATCCCGTGGAAGGGCGCCGTACTCGGCCGCAGATCTGAACGAGGAATCTTCATCTCATCTAGGGTCTTGGCGAAGAGAATATTGAGCGCGCTGCCTCCGTCTATGAGAACCTTCTTTAACTTGATGTTCTTCACGACCGGGTCCAAGACGAGTGGATAGCGTCCCGGGTGTGACACCCGATCTGGGTGATCTGCGCGGTTGAACATGATGGACGTCTCTGACCAGCGCAAGTATTGGGGGGCGTCTGCTGTGGAGATTGAGTTGACGTCGCGCGCTGTAAGCTTCTACTTTTGCTTGGACTCATAGACAAATGGCCCTCTGAAGATATGGTTGAGCTCGGCTTGGGGATCTTGAAAATCATCAGCCGGGCCTTGATCTCGCTTGTCCTTGTCTTTGTTGGCGCCAGATGATGAAACCTGCTCGGAAGCAAACTTCTTAAGCATGAAGCAGTCTTTGGCCGCGTGTTTGCCCTTGGGGTGGAAGGGACAGGGCCCATTCATGACTTTCTGGTAGTCGTTGTTGCGTTGGGGCCATGACCGAGTACGCTCCATGTTGGCCACATTGTTGTCCAACTTCCGCCACCGGTCTTGTTTTGTGATGGCTCGTTGTCGGCTTTCGCCTTCTGGTCCTTTTGTCGAGACTCCTTTTTCTCGTCGAGGGCCTCTGCGACCGCTTCAGCCGAGTCGGCATATTTGTTTGCCATGTCGAAGAGAGCCCAGAAGAAGGACGGTGGCTTCCGAGTGAATTTCACGATGAACGGGGCGTCTTTTACTCCCTTGCGGAAGGTGGCGATGACGGCCTCGTCTCTCATCATTGGGATCTTGTTGCGCTTCTCAGAGAATCTCTTGATAAATTCGCGTAGACTCGTTCTTCTTCTGGTGTAGTTGGTATAGATCGTGCTTAGAAGACGGCCTCTCGTAGGTTCCCTAAAAGCTAGCGATGAACCGCTCCCTGAGTTCTCCCCAGGAACCGATTAACCGCCTCGAGAGCCCTGTCAGCCATGTCCTCACCGAGTCGGCTAGTGCGACGGGGAGGTAGTTAGCCATGGCTTTGTGGTCACCGCCAGCTGCTCGTATTGCCAGGGTGTATACGGTGAGCCAGGACTCAGGGTTAGTTTTGTCGTCGTATTTCTCTACCCCCGTAGGCTTGAAGCCCGACGGCCAATCGACGTCCTGTAGCTCATGGGTGAAAGCTAGAACGCCTTCATCTTCATGAGGGCTCCGGCTCCGACCACTGCAGTTAAACAGCTCGTGATGAAGGCCGAAACGCTCGTTCTCGTCCTCCAGTCGGTGGCACTCTTCTTCTTCACGTTGGCGGTGCCGGGCGTTGATGTCATATCGAAGGTCACGTTGTAGGCGAACTCGGAAATCTTGTTGGGCCGTCGATCGTATTGGTGATGTCATCGATTATTGTTGTTGGTGTCGCCGAGTGACGTTTGGCGTGACTCCTCGTGTGGCCGGCTTGAGCCAGTCGCCTGACGTCATGCTGATGTAGATGAGCCTGCTGCCAGAGAACCCGACCAGTTGGTTAGTATAATTGTGTCGCCCGACTGCTGTTGCTGCTGACAGGCAGCAACTGTGATCATCGCCTTGATCTTGGCGATAGTCGGGGTGGCCTGGTGATCAGGCCCGAGCTGGAGCGTGTCTAGTAGGGTTGCAGCGGCCACAATGTTCTGTTGTGGCGTGACGAAGATGTCATGGTCGCCGACTTTTGTTTGGAAGATCTGTTGCTGAGCGGTTCGCCCAGCCTTGCGTAGCTCATCGTTGCGAGCCTCACGATCGGCTTCCTCTTGTTGTCGTAGTCGGCATGCCTCCTCCTGCTGCTCCTCTTGTAGTCGGCACACCTCCGGTGGTGGTGTTGAAGCCATGAATATTTCGCGGGGCAGAAGAAAACTTGCCAGACTGGAGTCCGAACTAGTGTTCGAACCGTTATCCAACTTGGAGTCGGAATCCGAGTAGTTCATCGGAGTAAGAACGACTCCGACCTCCCTAGATTCAATCTGAAACAGCGCTTGGCCAAGTCCAAACTGAATCGCAGGAGATCAGGTCTGCCGCGTAAGATGTAGATCTGCGGCGTCGCCGAATCTGCATGGGAGATTGACAATCTCTCCCCTTCCTAGCCCAACCCGGGCTGGCTCAAGGCCTAGCGTTAGTCGAACACCGAAGGAGAGAGTTGTCCCAAAGCTTGGCGAAATTGACGATTGCTGCAGCGGCTTGGTGATGGTTGTCGCCGCATCTAGTGGGCCGACTGGCGCGGAGTCGGCTAGTTCCTCGGCCGGTTGGATTGGATCTGCTTCGGCCAAGGTGAGGTTGCCGATCTGGTCGGTGATGAAGTCGAGGCTTCAGAAGGATATTGTGTCTCCAGGGGAGAACTTGTCGCCGTCGACCCCAAAAGTAAGATCCATCGAGATTGCTGGTGTAGATCTCACCGAAGCCCCTACCTGGCGCGCCAACTGTCGATGTTTTACACCGGCAATATGAATATGGGGCTATTCGGCGGATGGAAACTCAATGGATTGCAAAGGAACACAAGGAGATTTTATACTGGTTCAGGCCCTCAATGTGAGGTAATACCCTACGTCCAGTTGTGGTGATATTCCTTTGAGGATTTGTGTTGATCTATGATCTCTTGCCCTCAGGGGACGCCCTGCCTCCCCTTATATACTGGGGGACAGGGGTACAAGGTAGGAATCCCAGCCGGATACGGCCAAGAGATTTCCTTCTTAGAGATACATCTTACCCGGCTAAGATTGTATATTCCTTTTTGTACAAGGCAAAATCTACCGGGTGCTACTATATCTCTAATTACAAGACTCGGCCCATCCTCTATCCGAGTGGCCCATATGCTTGTGGTGAGGTACCCGGGGCCCATGCCCTCCACACAACCCCTCTTCCTTCGTTTTGGATTCCTGAGGGCATAACAGCGGCGTGCCGCCATCGCCGGCCGCGCTCTCCAACTCCGCAGCCGAGCTTCTCTGGTCGAGCCGCTCCACCGACGCAACTTGAAGACTTCCTCGCCCAGTTGTGCGCAACCGAAGCCAAGTGCCACTGCGCGAGCCTTCTTCGCTTGATTCCTCATTCCCCTCTGCCGCCCGACATTGTTCCACCATCGGTGGGCTCTGCCAATACCCCCACCTTGTTCACACACACCCGAGCATGTATTATGGACCATGTGCACGCCCGATTGATTTTGACCCTCGCCGTCGTCGTAACTCATTCGCCGCAGCGCGTTGGCTCTTTTCCCCTTTCTTTCTCCGCCGTCCTCGGCCTCCCGTTGCCAGTCGCCGACGAGCCGCCATGCACGAAATCCGAACCGTTCACATTGTTTCCCTTCCCTTCCTCTCATCGCCGCTGAAACCCGCTCACCGCGAGACTCCGCCACTCGCCGGATCGCATTGCGCCGCCGTTGGCCATTGATCTCGGCCGGCCTTGCCTCTCCCCCATCCCTGCCAGCTGGGCCGCCACGTGAGTGCTAGCTCGGAATGGCTAGGTCCCGCGAGCAACCCAGTCAAACACCCCATCCCTCTTGAGCACGCTCTCGGTCCATTACGAACCGTGCCACTATCGTGTGGGCCTAACCCCCTCAGTGCACCACGGACCGCCCCGTGCCCCCATCCCATTCTCTCCTCTCTCTCCTTGCACCGCGATGAACCCACTCCATGAACCGTGAGTTGCTGACGCCTGGGTCGTTTCTCTTCGGTCCACCGCGAGCCACGACCATGAGTTGTACCGCTGACACCCAGGCCCCACACCCATCCACTGTGTCCCAGGCCACAACCCTATACCCCTCTCTCCCCCACTGACTAGCAGGCCCCTACTGTCAGCGGCCCCTTTTGTCAATGGCTCCCATGGGATATTGAGAATATTCCATTCCAGAAATTTAAATAAATTATTTCCTTGATCCAGAAATTCAATTAATCTTCGGAAAATCATATCTTTTGATCCATAGCTCCGATTGACTCCGTTCTAACTCTAGTAATTTTCTAAAATTGAGATCTATTTGATGGCACTATTAGTTGTCCTAAATAGGATCTTTTTATTGGTCTTTGTGTAGATTCTTGATTGTTTGCGCATAGTAACCGACGTCGAAATTTCGTTTCGGAGCGGATTTCGCAGCGTTTCTCGAAGACCCGTGACAACCTGAGCAAGGCAAGTCGCCTTTGAACAATCGAGCCTATATGTGAAATTAAATTATTTTGTTTGCAAAATTGCATCAATAGTCATACACTGATCTATTCAGTCCCGTCTGCAAGTCAGATTGATGGACCTTCGCAAACTTGTTGCATTTAAATCCCTCTTTGACATTGAAGTACCATGTTCCCTTGTAACCACCATTGTTGCGCCTCGGTAATCATGCACCCTTGTGCGAGTACTGACGGTCGCCTTCAAACTTAAAATCTGAGAAACATTTTGGGTAAAAATCTGAGTTTTACGAAATGTTTGGAAAACCTGACACCTGGGTCTAGGGCTGGATAACGAGCTGGCTCGGTGTGGCTCGTTATGGAAATGAGCTAGCTCGGCTCGGCTCGGTCCAGCTCGCAAGCAGTTAGCTGTTCAACAATGAAGTTAAAAACAAAGCAAAAGGTGATGGTGCAAAATGTGGTGAGCAAATAACCACTTCATCAATTGTTCCAATACTACTGGAGAAAAAGGTTGTTTTAGGGACAGCAAATTGGGTGGCATGGATTGCAACATTTTGAGAATCAAACAAGAGCATTCACAAATCATGACATAGAAAATCGCTAGCTAGCGCCTGGAGGGAGGCCGGGCGTGACGGGGGCGCGACCAACGCTGGCTGATAGGCGGCAAGCTGCGGGCCGCGGAGGGCGGGGGCGGCGGGGGCGGTGCAGCGGGGGCTAGGGACAATGGCTAGGTCTCTAACCCCTAGCCACCCAGCCGTTCTGGTGATTGGTGAGGGCGTGAGTTGCGTGACGGCATGAGGCTGAGAGCTGAGGCCGATCGGGAATATTAATGAGCTAAAATCCTAGCTTAGCTCGTTAGGAAAAAAGAACGAGCCAATAACGAGCCACGAGCTTTCTGTCTAGCCCTACCTGGGTCGGTGCATTGTGAAAGAAAAATGAGTTAAAAATGGAGATTTGCGACACAAGGTTGGTCCGGTGTGTGATGCCTATGTGGTCGCCGTAAGGACCGATTCCTTTGGAATTTCATCCAAACATAAGACAGCACAACCACATGGGTGGAATGGAAAGCCCCTAGCTGAGTAACCAGTTGCCCAAGGACGCCTTGCATGTCATTGGACTGTGGATCACGCGAGGAGCGTTGGGATGCCTCCTAGGTTCTTGGCACAGTATGGTCTCGGACCCCTCCAGTTGGCATGGGGTAACCTGGGATGGCTCGGGAAATGCCTTGTCACGAAAACCTCTAAGTCACCAAATCGTACCCGATCAGTGTGAGCTGATGACTAGAGTGAGTCACATCGTGTGGGTAAAGTGTACCCTCTTTGTAGAGGTCTAAACTATTTGAACAGCCGTGCCCACGGTCATGGGTGGATGTGAGGTGATGCTTTAGCGTAGTTTTGTTTTATCCTGTTTGCCAAATGTGTGAGTGGTTTGGGAACTGTGGGAAGAAAGTGCCATCAAAGACGTTGGAGGTCCAATGAAATGGCTTGGCTGTCATGGATAGCGAGACCCATGAGGTCCGGAGATTTGTTTTGGCTCAGTAAACCGACTTGAAGCTGGAGTACCTAAGTTCCCTTGGCATGCTAAGTACGTAAGTACTCACCCTTACTCTATATATATATAGTTCTCCATTGGGAGCTAGAGCTGGAGTTGCACTGAAGAGAAGATTAGGGTTTCGTCCTGGTTCCGAGCTGTTGCTTGTGATGTTGGGATTTAGTTCATTATTCCGCTGCTGCCGCTGCCTTTGTGTTGTTCGTTGTTGTCTCCGGCTTACTCCGAAGCTGCAACGTAAGTTAAGGTATAAGTCTATTTATTTATTTAAGGTTCTACAATGATGCATATCTGATTTTCGTGGATACCAACGCTGTGTCCTAGGACTGGTATAGGTATTACGGTTCCGCGGGGAAGCAGTTCACGTTGTTTTCCTGTGGCACGCCCTATTTGGCGTTGTTGTACGGCGGAGCTAGATTGGGGTGTGACAGCTACTTGGTTTTTATTAGGGTTTTTTCTTGTTTTGCGTGCCAGCGCTTAGGAATCCGACGTTTCGGAGGATCGCGACCTCGAGTAAAGTGTTTAAAAGATTATTTGAAGAAGCAAGGCAAGTCACGTATTCATCCTTGAGCATATTGATCCTACTTTGTGAAATATTTTGTTGTTTCCAAATAAATTGCATGTTTTGGTAATGACATGGAATAAGGGACTACCTATGGGATAATCACATTACACTCTATACTTGGTAATCTGTTGAGCCGCGAGCTTGATATCTTTGACCATGGTGATTGGTCATAATTAATCAACTAAAATTTGACATGATGGTGAGTTGTGGGTGTATGGTTTTATTGGTCGCACCCATGGCAATTAAGGACCGGTTTGCAGGAACCCCTTGTGTAGAATTCCGTAATACCACAAGCCAGCGTGGGCAACAACTGGGCTTGTAGCTTAGCTCTTCCCTCTCCTAGGCATTGTTTGGTGAGGATGGGCATGATGGAGTTGGGTCGGCTCGGGTTACGGGTTGATTGGCTTCTAGGTCCATCATGGCACAATGGGGGTAGCCTGTCCGACATGGTGCCCTATCAGCAGATGCAACATCAGCGTGGTGTGGATGGTTGGGGAGGAGTTGTGTGAATAGTCCTATCATAGGCTCTTACCATGGGTTATGGGCACATGGATACATGTGCATGGCTGTGTCTTGTGGGTAAAGATGTACACATCTGGCCAGACTAAAATTATTCGAATAGCCGTGCCCGTGGTTATGGACGATTGGTCAAGACTCATCGTAATTAGTCTCATCTTAATAATTTTGACCTAAAATACTTCTTAGATTAGGTTGGATGGTTTGGGCCTGATCAACGTGGTGTAGCATTGTTCAGTGGTAGATTAATACTGATTAATATAACAACGACTTTACCTATTTTACAACTACCTTTATGCAAATGAGCCACCAGCCTTCCTTGTAATCCCGTGTACGAATGCATCATTGGTGTGGCTTGCTGAGTACAGTGGGTGGTACTCAGCCTTGCTATATGTTCCCCTTTTCAGAAGTGAAGACCTTTAGTATCAAATATGAGCTTAGAAGACCTTGGCTTATATCCCAGTTTAGCTTGCCTATGGAGTGGAGCTAAAGCCTTGCTAGTTTCGTCTTTTCGTTGTTGTTTTTCTTCCATCTGAGGATTAAGTGTCTCTCCTGTAAGTATTTATGCTTTATTTATGTTTGGATATATTTATTGATTTATCATTTTGTGTACCCTGGCTTGATTCCTGGACAGGGATTTTAATACACAAAATAATCTGAAAATTGGCTAAATTTCTGGGCATGACAAGAGTGAAGTAATTCCTGAACAATTTGACGAAACTCTAGAGCAAGGCAAGTGTGTCCCACCTTTGAGCATATAGAATCCTAATTTTTGGATAAAATATTTTGATTGCTAAATTGCATGCTTTATTTGTATTATAATTATTTAAAATATTGGTAATTGGTAGTTAAGACCTAATTGTTGCATTATCCTCCTTTGATAATTGTTATCCTTATTATTTGTACCCCTAAGAATGGTTGGAGTACGATTTTAATACTTACATGGGATTATAACTATATATTATGCTTAGCCATGCTTAGAGGTTACACCAATAATATTATGAATGATTATTAAGTTACTTAGAGTTTAGCCTTGCATATTGGTAGGCTAGTGTAGTATGAACTATTATGTGGGAATAGTTTAGAGGAACTACCAATGTGAACCATGAGGGGCAGATTGATCACCTCACGGTGTAGGCATCTAAGTTTGTCCAATACAACGGTGAAGTGCCTCGTGAGAAAACAGGTAGTTTGTCTCACGGTGTTAGGTTTAAGGCATGGGCCTGCTACATAACGGCTCTAGGTCATGACCTAGGATGGATCCACACTTGTTGTACTGGTGCAAGGCTGTACTTTATGTGATGTAACGGCCATGTTATGACCTCTAGACCGCATGCAATGTACAAAGTGTGGTGATACCGATAATTATCGGACAAACTAGAGAAAATCATATCATATGGATAAAGTTGTACAATCTCTACAGAGGTCACCTAAACTAATTGATTAGCCACGCTCGCAGTCATGAGCGACTTGGTGAAGTGTCATCAGTATAGCTTTATGGTTTTTAAACATGTTTACAAATTGGGTTGGATGGGAACGATGACTTATTACTCAAAGAGTGAATTGAATTCGGAATATGAAATTGCCGCCATGGAGGACCGCAAGTTTGATATTATGTTGTTATACATTACTCTATATTATATACATGTTTTAAAGTTTAAAAATAAGCCTTTGCAAATGGCCATGAACTAAAAATTGGCTTTATGCTAAAATAAGTCCACAAATAGCCATCCTTGATATTAGCTTGCATATACTTAGGATTGACACTTGCCAGTACATTCATGTACTAACCCTTGCTATATTGTTGCTTTTAGAATTTGATGCAGATTATAAGAGCTTAGATGCGGGAAACATTGATCTTTAGGAAGGTTCGTGCTAGGGGTTACCCCTAGTCAGTTGCCTATGCAGTTGATAGACGGACACATTGTGGATCACTATAATATTTCCGCTGCTAATCTATTTATATTTGGCTAGTCGGTCCTAACGATGTTGTAAAACCTAAGTCATGTATATCCTATAACCTTTATATATCAATAATTGTTGTATGAAAATATTGCCGAGTTGTGGATGCGTATACTAGCCACTAATCATGGGACTAGTACAGTGTATGTTCTAGGTATTTTAGAAATTCTATCCTCGGGTGCCGACAAAGATGGTATAGTATATTTATGTAGCAACTTTTCTATGAAAATTATCAATCAAATACCTTTTACTTAACCATTCCAACTCATCTTGTACAATCAACCAAACATATTGATGTGACACATACATCTGTACATTCGACCAATATTTTGTCCTCGCATCCATCCCATTTAACATCATCCCTAAAACCAAACGCACCTTAATCATCAAAATGATATGCATGAGATGCAATTTTTATCTACATTTCATAGTTTACATATATTTTCAATTAAATTGCCATTAAATTAAATTTCATTATATCATAAACTAACATGATAAAGAGAGTTGTACGGAAGATTTATCCTTTAGAGTTTGTAGGTATTGCGGATCGAAACTAATATTTGTTTGTTCATATCATTCCTCTAAGAAAATTAATATGATATGACATAAAAAGTGTCAAACTTATGGCATTGTAGTACATTTAAAACCTAAACCCCACCACTTTATAACACCCTTTGGATGGAATTGACCTTCAAAAACACAAAATCATGCAGCTCATACTTTTTTTTATGGACATACTCCCTTTCCCGTATCAATAGATTGCTTCTCGATTGATTTGTCGAATAAACCATATAAGCGAGTGTGAGAATTGGCTCGTCAAACCAAACTATTAGACACGACAGTCTGTTCTATCTATCAAACTAAACACTTCCCCCAAAGGTGGTTGTGGGTAAGAAACCCCATTTGCTTTCCTCCAATATTCCATCACGCTAATTTAACAATGGATAATCTGTATTCTTCTGATCACAATAATATCTGATACGAGCCAAAGCTGTCAAAGCATATCAGAGCTACCACTCGTACATATTCATCACTCGCTGGAAGAAAATGGCATGAAAATCATGCGTGAAATGTGTTTGCATGGCACCACAGTATATCATCATGTCATGCTATACGTGACACACTATTCAAAGTTTCAAACTACCTATTGGTAGCTTAGCTTGGGAGAAGGTTCCTTTCAAGTGGATGCCTCTGCCTCAAGATCAAATATATGCCATGTAATAATCCAGCTTCCGCATAACATATTTGCTTCATGGGTCACTTATGCATGGAACTAGCCAACTTCCCATGAATCTTTAGCATAGTTTGTTGAAAGCGCAGAATGATCATATCAATATTGGAAATTCCTTCTTTTCCTTCTTTCTATGTAGTTGGTATCCACTACAGATATAATTACTATAAAGCTTCCACCACAATTCGCCACGTCGTTACTCCATTTGGCCGTTAGATCGAGATCTCTACCTGATATGTGAACCATTAGATGGAAAGGCCCTCAACATCAACCGTGGCTCATGCAAATGGGCCATATCGCGGCCCAGCTCAGCCCGCTCATCAGATGCTACACGAGTTCAGTATGAGTTATTGGATATACAATTTTGGACCTAACTTTTGCAGATCAATTCTGATTCGCTAAGATCTACATTGAAAATTATCTGCTGCAGTTGGACAGAGGGATTTTCCTATATGCTATGCATTTTTTTGCTGTTTTTATTAGTTTGTACCATGTACATGTTTCCGACAATCCAACATTATGTTGTTTTCTCATCTCTGTTTATTGGTGTATTAGTATTTACTATTTAGCTCTGGCACTATATATTTTCTTGCTCTGGCACTATATATTTTCTTGAGTGACATGCTGTTGGTAGATTATTGAATGTATCAAATATTTATGTGTTCGCTTAATCACTAAGCTTGACAAGTAAAGTTCTTCGGCATGAAGAAGAAACATGGAAGTTTCTTGCTCCTACAGATTTCCTGTCCAAAACTCCAAATTGAACCATCTTAGATATAATCTATTTTACTAGATCCTAATATAGTTTGTTATATATTCTCAAAATGATCAAGTTGCTAATGATTTTTCATTTCCTCCATTTTCTTATCAACGTTTTCACCACTGTGTAAGAATGTTTGTTGATTTCCCGTTTACCACCTTCTCATGACTAATATACATGAGGTATAAAGGTATGTACTTCAATATCCTATTCTAGAGCAACTCCAAAAGATTTAACATCCAGCTTGCCAAGTCAAAATCTAGCAATTTCACACGAAATCAGGCATCCAAAAGCCTTGCTATCCGGCTTGCCAAGCCATTGGCTGGCCAAAGTGCTTCTCTGGCTAGCCAAATCTGGCCAGCCAAAACCATTGGCCATTTATGTGACCCACGTCAGAACCCTAGTCATACTCCATTGTGCCTCCCCCTTGTCGCGCTGCATGCCGCCTGCTACGCCTCCCCGCCTACTGCCACTTGCCTGCTCCCCGTGCCTCCCCCTTCTCGCGTCGCCTGCCTGGCCTACCATCGCCTCCCTGGCCATGTTGCCTGCCGTCGCCTCTCGGCCTGCGTCTCCCTGACCTTCCGTCGACTCCCATCGCCTCCCTGGCCTCCTGTCGTCTCCCTGGCCTCCGGTCGCCTCTCCGGCCACGCCGCCTGCCGCCGCCTCTTGGTCTGTGCCTCCCTGGCCTCCCGTTGCCTCCCCGGCAGTGCCGCCGTTATTAGGATTTAGAGAGTGGGAAATGGAGAGGTCGTTGGTGTTAGTATTCAGGAAATATGGAGAGCAATCTTTTTGGCTAGCAAACCAAATGAGCAAATAGCAAGTAAGATATAGCAAGGCTTTTGAAGATGCTCTTGGACCAAAGCTATATAGATTATCTCACTTCCCCGTTATGACACAGGAATAAAAGGACGACACATCTACAGTGATCTTATTATTCTAACAAATAAACTATTTTCTGTAATTTCCCTTTTTTTTTTCCTTGGATACCTGTCACAGGAGCATGCAGCCCAAAGAATTTTGTTCCTTGATTAATCAGTAATAATAGACCCGGCTTTTCATCAATTTTCTTGCTGCCTTCCTTGCACTGCAAATCTTGGCCAACTGCCTAATATTTTATCTACAATCTACTGTAGTGTCTATCAAATTTATTTATATCCACTAAAACCTGATTTGGCAAACATGTTATGTGATCTTATATTGTTGTCACCAATTAATATCCTTTTTTTCCTTGCTCAAATGTTCACACAGAGTTTCATATTAAAAATTACTTAGTAGTAATTCTCGCAGCAAAATGCGGGGTGTCACCTAGTTTTATATATGTTTTGGACGCATGCAGTTGGCGTCCACCCCGGACGCACTTTATCCCCTTTATAATCGAAATTCCCCTTTCCCCCAATAAATCATAACTTCACCCTCTCCCCTTAAATCATCAAATGAGCTGCAATTTTCGGGCTATTTTCTCAGCGTTTACTTATATGCTCAATTACATTGTGTTCAGTGCTTGGTTGTTCTGTAGACACAAATGAGACGGCGGGGATCCAGGACGGGGATGAGCAACAAAAGGGCGGATGAGACACAATTTGCATCTTGCCTTTATTTCCTATTGTCATCCACAATGTCTATACTACCTTAAAAATTATAGTTACCTACAATATATGACATCCACAAGTGTCAACCTCATTCTTGAAGCACCAAAACAGTGCTTCAGTAGAATTCAATTTATAAGGGTCGGCTTGTACAGTAAACAGAGAATAACGATTGTTGTTCACAAGATGTTACTCTGTTCCAAAATATAACTTCTAAAGTTCAAATTTTGTCCCAAATATAGCAACCTAAGTACTTATAAAATATACTTTTTACCACAGAACTACTCATTAGCTTCATTATCACCTCAAATAGTTTAGGCCCATATCTCACCCACCCTAAGGAGACAAAGTCTTTTTACCTATTTTCTTAATACCCATGTCAAGAGCTAAAACTTGTACAGGAGTAACATTTTGTGCTCCATTAATTTCCACGTGTGTCACCTTGCCAGTCTTTCGGGAGATGACATCAGTTGCTGTGGAATTCCAGAAAAAAACAAACTCATCATCCACTTGGATGCTGGAGAGAATCCCTTGTGCCACTGGAAATTTCTCTGATCCCAAATATCTTTGAATTTTGTTTTTCCCATTTATGCCGCCACTACTCTTAAAACATATGCCAAAACATGCAGTTGACATTGGTCATGCTGTAACTGAGGAATGCAATGATAATTTATACCCGCAGCCTGTATCAGACAACAAGCCAACATACTCACTCAGTCCATGGAACATGATTAGTTGTTCTTCAATCATGATGGTGGTAGCTCATCTGAAAGCATTACAAACAAGAAGCCAAAGAGCCCAAGAACATAAAAAGAACAATTCTTGACCAATCAATTTATCAATGAAATAAATTTATCGAAATGGAAGAACCAGCAGTACACTGAAAATTGTCAAAGAGAAAAAACTGACATGATGGTGATCAGGTGCTCAACCACCACTCTAATTTCTTTTGCAGCACATATGTGTTACCACTGCAGGAGACAGGTGTTTCTGTGTTGGAAGACTTGTGTGTTTAAAGCCGAGGTACTCTGGTTTGCACATCAATATCTTTCCTTCTTCAGACCAAAGAGATGTTAAAACATCAAGAGCTCATGTTTTCTTGTCTCTCAATGAACCTGGTGTGATTAAGCTCAAATGAGTCTTTCATAACAACGGTTCATGTAATATATGCAAGCTCAGCAAAACAAAACAAAAATAGCAAAAAAAAAATAAGGAACAAGCAGAGAAAAACATAAAAGAGAAATGCATAGTACATCTCACTGAAACTATTTTTTGCTTAATTTTATTTTTGACAGTGTTTGCACTTTGCACGAAAATATGCTTTGCAGTCAGGTATTATTGAATAGTGATCATGTATCGTGTTGGAAACATCCATACACTTTGAAGCGTCTGAGCTTCAAACCAACAAAACAGCATGCAAATAGTTTGAAATAAATCTGAAAAAGTATAGAGTATGTTGCCCATCCATCACTTCACAAAAATGTCAAGATAATTCATCCTTTTTGTTTCTCCATGTGTAGATTTAATTTTCATTTGAATTTTTGTGGAGAAATTGGTGACAACATACTCTATCCAACTTCTTTTTTCAGAATTTTCCATAACTATTTGCATGTGTTCTTGTGGATTTGAAGCTCAGATGCTCCAGTGCACCATGAAGACCTGAAGTTCTCACAATCTCACACACTAGGCTGTTTTGATGCTGACACAACATCCAATGCAGCACAAATGCCTCTAATGTCACAGTGTAGGAGCGCTGCGTCACCCAAAACCTCATAGTCAGGCCACCTTATTGCCTCTGTCGCACCATTAAAGGACAGGTAAAGAGACTACGTCATTACCGCTCGCTCCCCTATTTCAGCAGCAATAGCAAACAGTTGCCACACCACCCTGTGTCTCCCCCTCTAGTTACACAGTTCACTCACCCTGTGCCCACCCGTGCCTGACGAATTGAGTTGCCCATCCCTTGTCGTTCTAGCCACCACCACTACTAATATGGCAAAGGTGGTGAGCACCCTTTCAACTCCTTCCTCCAGGAACACACTTACAAATCAAGAAATTTTTATTAATGGTTCATTTCAGCTCCCTAATGTTCCAGGTGGCTGCTGTCACGTTCATCGCACTGGTCACATCACATCTCACGTCGCCAACCTTCTTGGCTCAACAGCGGCCTCCACCATCCACTCAGGTGATTGATTTTTATTGAACTAATGAAGCCTCAAATTCAATACCACCTTGAGGGGATTGTTTGATCCGGCTTTTATAGTACAGGGGTTAAATAACCAGTATTAAAATACAACCAGACCTACATTTTCCTTTAGACAAATTATGGGCCATTTTAGATTGCTACTAAAATGTGCCCTACCAATTCATTGGCAACTTCAATAGTACTTTGATAGAGTTTGGATTGAAGCCAACTTGTGGCCAAATCAATGTGATAACCTACCAAATCGTTGGTAGTGCCAAAACTTGCCCTGATTTTGGCACTACTAACAATTTGGTAGGGTAAAGAACCAAATTGGCCCTACAACTTTATAAACACTAACCTTTCGAGTGAATGGTAGAAAAGTACAATAACCATGTTCAACAGGGGTGAAACTACAAAAATGTAAGTTTGGTTTATGTTTTGTACTTTTGTTTTCAAAATTAATTCACCAACAAAAACCAAATACAAGATACCGAAATATATTATTGCATGATAAATTCAAAGTGTGCAAGATATGCTTCTTCTCCTAATGAAAATTAGAGTAGGAAGTATCATACTTATTTTTTCTTGCATAAGAGCAGCAAAATCCATGCCATTTTCTCTCCAGATATATGGAAGGACATTTTGATACATATATAGTGTTGGACGAATTCCAGCATCCTCCATCCACTGCAAGACCTACATGCACAAAAAAAAGGCCAAAAATAATATCAGGCTCTGACCTATTAAATATACTACATTTCTTATTTCATACAGACAAGCAAAACAAACATTTCTTATTTCAAACAAACAGGCAAAATAAACAGACATATATCAATCTACCACTAGCTCTTGATTCTAGCTTGCTTCAAGCAGTATTCTAAGATGATGTCAAAATGGGAAGGGGCCTTGTTACCTCAATATACTTTCTCCATTTCCCAACAACTAGGAGGTTTCTAAGAACAACTGTATAAGTAGATAGGCCCACAGTAGAACATGAAGTCACCATCTTGTAAAACAGCTGTATAAGAGAATCAAAATAATTAATCTAGTCTCATTAACCATTGAACTAAAGGGAAACTGTAAATGCGGACCATTATTTTTCTATTACAAGTGCAGTGACAGGCCTGTGATCTCATGGCTTCCTCAAGTATCAATGTGTATTCATGTAAGAAGGTGATGATTTAAAACTAGTCAAGATAAAAGTGCTCTTATTGCTAATTCCATTTTTATTTTGGACCGAGAGCAGCAGGAAACTATAGCTGGTACATGGAAGTATGGAACTACTGCTGTGCACATTGATACTTGAACCTTCAGACATTCAAGAACAACAATTCACAGCCAAATAAGTAAGAGTAGATGGAATCTAAAATATTTGTCAACTTCTCTGAAAAAGAGAATCCTATCTATCTAATTCGAATACGTTGAGGACAAAAATATTAAACGATTATACTTTTAGGAGAAATATACTCTATGGTGTCAGTGCAGCAATGCCATTAGGTCCATATCTAACCAAATATGGACTTCACTTCCATATAAAAGAACAGAGTGATAGTTTTTTTTTTCTTGAACATGAAGGAGAACTGCATGCTTTTGCATTAAAGGAGATCCAGTACAACTAAAAACCACACCACACCACACCAAGAAAACAGTAATGAAGTATATATATCCATTGCACTGTAGAAGTTGGAAAGACAAATGTTCTGAAATGACCGCTATGGTCTGGAGACCAACTATACCTTCATCATGTTCTCTGTCTTCCCACATTTTCCAAGAAAATTTAAAATATGGTTTAGTGTCCCAACAGAAATGGATGAGAGCAACGAATCCAAATATTCAATCATTTCACTTGCTGTTTTCCAATCACGCATCCTGTTATAGGTAAGCAGAGTAAAATAGAATATTGAGTTATTCAATGCATCAAATCTTGTAAACAACATAACACAAGATGTGCGCCATAAAATGAAATTTGATTCTGCTCAACACAGGAAACCACCAATATATCACAAGTCCAATACAAGTTACATGATGAAAGCATGGAAGCATGTTAACATCAAAAAAAAAGCATGGCAGCATGACATCACAGCCTGATTATCTATTACCTACAAATGATGATGATCACAGGTGCAGAGGCTCAGTGGTAAGTTGCAGTAGCCCATCAAGGAAAAATGAAATTGTCAATGATCTACCATCTGGACTGCGTAAGTGAACAAACGTAGAATGACAATACAGTAACCCCAACATTCAAGTTGTCAATTACTAGAATTGAATTAACACAGCACAGAAGGTTTCACCCTGCTATCTTAATAAACTTCATTATTTTTCTACTTATTAACAATTTGTCTTTTATTTGGCATGGTTGCTTAATAAGAACAAGCAGATATTTGTAAGTGACTCAAATGGTCACCTGATCAAATAATCCTAAACTAAACTGCATATGACAAGTATCTACACCAAAAGCTGTAAATACTATGATATTAAAGCAAGTGTGAATGCATATTTAGCGTGTTACTACATCAGCAGAGGGTGTACGCTGTTCACATAATAATAGACCTAGTTACCAATTCAGAATTGCTTGTTCGACTTAAGACATAAATCAACGTACATGGTGCATGAAGCTATTATCTCAAAATAAGATTTTTGGTTCAATGGGATGCATTTTTCCTTCATGAATTCCATCAACTGAAGGACCCTCTGAGGTTCCCCTCCCTTGTTGAATGCTTCCATGAGGGATGAACATATAATGGAATCTGGCAGGATACCATTTCCTTCCATCTCTTTGAATAGGTCCCAAGCTCTCCTCCAGCTCCCTTATGGTCCATAAGAACTAAAGGATCAGTTTAGTTTCTTCAGAAATTAAAATGATTAGTCATACTAACAAAAGAATATTACCACCAGCATTATAGGCTTGGAGCAATGTAGTGTATGTCAAAACATCAGGAAAACAACCTGATTTTTTCATAGAATCGAAAGTAGATTCTGCTTCAGATAGTTTGCCCTGAATACAAACCATTGTTAGCATTGCAATTTTTTTAGAGTAAAAAACAGAGAAAATAAGAGTAACACTTGCCTGTTTGACATATGAATAAATCAAGGAAGAGTAGACCTCCTTGGTTATAGAAACCTTGGAGTCCACCATGTCCTCGAAAAATCTCAAAGATTCCACATATTTCCCCAATTTACAAGATCCACTGATGAGTATATTGTAGGTTACAGCATCTGGCTTCACATTGCTCTCCCTCATTGATGTATACAACTCCAAAGATTTCTCATAATCTCCAAAACTTAAATAACTTTTAATGCCGGAGTTGTAAGCAACTGTATTTAAATCAATACCTCGGGACCTAGCTGCTTCAAGAATTGTCTCAATTCTTGTTATCTGCCTGCAGCGACCGCAGGCAGCCAACAGAGTACTTATGGAAACAACATCTGGCTGAATGCCATCTCTTTCCATTTCATGAAGCAACCCAACAGCTTCCTTCAGCATTCCCACAGACCCATAGGCATCAATAAGCGCATTGTAACTGATTTTATTTGGTTTGCACGAGTTCTTCTTCATCTTGTTAAAGACCTCCCTAGCCTTCTCAGGCTGTGCAGATCTACCATATGCATTCAATAAGGAGGTATACGAAACTATATCAGGCCGTAACCCATTTTTCTTTAATAAATTAAAAATTTCCAAGGCCTCTCTATGCATACCTCGTGAGGCATATGCACCCAAAAGTGAATTATATGCTACAATATTAGGCTTCACTCCTTCAGCAACCATCAAATCAAAGATTGCTTGGCAATTTTCAACTTGCCCGTAAACACAATAAGAATGCATGATGCTAGTATATGTAACAACATCTGGAGGACATTTTGTTCTTCTCTCCCTCATTGAGTTGAACAATTCAATAGCTTCCCCACACTGTCCAATCTTTACGAGGCAATGGATGATAATATTCAACGTGAAAGTATCAGGGGTAACATTTGCTCCTTTCATTATTTCAAAATAAGATATCGTTTTTGAGTACTGAGCTCCATTCTTGAGAGCAGACAAGACAATGTTGTGTGTAACCAAATCTGGTCCAACACCATTTTCTGTCATTTTCTTACACAGTTCTAAAGCCTTTTTCCAGTTGCCAGCAGCCCCACATGCATTTATCACATTATTATACGTAGTCCGGCTAGGAGGTATCTGCAGCGAAAATCCGGAACACAACCTTCTTTAATAAACAATTATGGCCAGCTAAACTGAAAAAAAAATAATATAGTATATGAACTTTGCTGATTTTCTAATAGTCTCTTTGCAATAACGCAAGTACTGATGAGGCAACACAGTGACGTGTCCTCATGCAAAGTGAGTGCATGGGGGCAAAAACTTTACATGGTTCCAATATTCTCTCTAAATTCAACCCTTAATCAAGCAATTTTCCCTTCCTCAACAAACCAAACATTAAAACATAAACTCTAGATATTGCTTCTGCATTAGCAAAGAGAACTCCCAGGATTGCATTTGATGCTCTGAACCTCTGATAGTTGCAAAACATCTTTTGTCCTGTTATTTTTTAACTCTTCATTCTTTTTCTTTGATGCTCCAAAATCTACCATAGCCATTATTATGTATTGTGGAAAACAGAAGGCCACTATTGGGTTTCTAGGTGAAAAAATAGCTAAATATCAAGAATGGTTATAGCGAAATGAGGAAAGCAATAAACGCATAGTACTCATTGTAAAAAAGAAGCATTTCCAAAATTATCTAAAAAAAATCAGTAAGCTTACAAGCACAAAGGTTAATGTTTCGTACTACTTCAAAGAACAAAACACACAAGCAAGTCAACTTAGGCATTTGCAAGATGAGAAGGCAAGAATATAGCATTTCTGTTTCAAGGAATAATACTGACAGCGGCACGAAGCATATCTTCCATAATGTTGATGGCCCAACGCCATTGACCAGCTCGAGAATGTGCATGGATGAGAGAGTTGTATATATCAGCATCAGGTTTGCACCTAAGGATATAAATGTCAGTATTTTGTCAAGAAAAAGCAGAAAATGACAGATAATGGAAAATGATCCATTTGCTATCACAGTAGTAGAAAACAAAATATAGAAATGGCAACCACATGAAAATTCCAATTAGGATTATACATTTTATGGGTTTATTATGATAAAAGTATAAATTTACTACATGCCAGATCAGCAACCTCCAAGAAAGAGATTAATGGTGTACAATAAGAATTGTAAATATAAAACATCACTTGCACTTTTCCCTAGATGATCTTGGAAGATTTTGAATTTGCAAACTCAAACAAATTGAACCGTAACACAAACATGTTATTTCTTATATAGACAAGCTACCGATGAGACAATCACTCAGTTATGAGGTAATAGTTTTTTTTGTAATGAGGTAAGACTCTTTTTGATGGTTGAAGGAAAGGAAAAGCTAAATTAAACCTTATGTCATAAATATATGTTATTAAGAACATTCATACCGCCATTCTTGCATCTCAAAGAACAGGCCACGTGCCTGATCAACCTGGTTATGCCTGGCATGTAGTCGTATCATCATTCCATAAATGTCATTACGAGCACAGTAGTTATCCTGATTTTTCATCCAGCGGAACACATGTATGGCATGATGTAAGGACCCAGAAATTGTGATTTCCTACATGTGATACAAATTTGTAAGTGCATTATTACCTGGACAAAATATGTAAGTGCATTATTACCTGGACAGGCTAGTTGCCAAATTGAGCGATTTAGCCTCATTTACAAAATTGCAAGTGCAGCAGCTACTACTATGTAAGAGTTTCTGTGGCAGGTGGCAGCCTGTAATAAATTAAGCTAATTATCATACCACAGGTTATGATGATTACAGCTGTTACTTATGCAATGAACAACACAGCTAGATTGATTGAATTGTTGAAAGAAGTAGAGTATTGTTTTAGTACTTTGTTTGGTACGATTCTAAGGCAGAAGGGTAGGGCGCTTGCCCTTTATCGGCCCATGCCAACTTTTTTGTAATGGCGCAATCGATAACTGGCAAATTGTTAAAACGCAACATTTTGGTCCCTAACCCTTTTGTCACTACTGCCTTCACGCTCACGACCATGGCCACATTGATGTATCAGCAATTCAATTTACGAAATAGAGAGCAAGCAGGCGCCCGTGGGATGCCTTACGCGGATGAGGAGCGGGAAGTTGCGGCGGGCGAAGCGCCCGGCCCAGCAGTTGAGCACGGCGTCGACTGCGCTGGCCTCGGCGCGCGGGAGCGCGAGCACCCGGGCCGCGGCCTCCGACACCTTCCAGTCCCGCTGCCACCGGCTCCCCTCCACGCGAAGGCGGTGGCGCGCGGGGAGCGCCGCGGGGCCGACGCCCTCCACCTCGGCGCGGGCCGTGCGGCGGCCGCGGTCGTAGTCGACGGACACGGCGGGGCGGCGCTCGGCCCACGGCGGCGCGCCTGTCGTCGCCCGCCGCGGCCGCTGGGGAGCTCGGACCACGCGCCGCGGGGCTGCCGCCGAGTCGGGGCTCGCCGTCGGCGACCGCGGCGGCGGCGGAGGAGGAGCAGCAGCGGAAGACATCGCTGCCGCTGGCGGGGGGTGGGGAGAGGGTTTTCGTTGTGGCGGTGCGAGGAGGTTTTTGCGGATAAGGGGCGATATTTTTCTGAAAATCGACGCAACGAGATTTTTCATAAAAAAAACCGTTGGTCCACTCGTTTTCTGATATAATTCTGAACCATTTGATTTAACTGCATTTGACTAAAAATTAACGTCAAAATCTTGTAAATTCATAATTTTCTGATATATATCATAATTTATATTCCGATTAGCTTCTTTTTCAACTCCGATGACCTTGATAAACTTTGGCGACCAGCAACGACTCTACTAAGTTAGGATTTGGGGTGAAGGAAGGAATAGGAGGGGGCCCTTCTACGAGTTTAAAGGAAAGCTAGAACAAGGGAGGCCCGGCAATAGACGGTGGCACCGCCAAATTCATGGAGGTGAAGGAGACGGTGATGATTCTGGCAATGGATCCGACAACAAAAAAGATGATAGAAAAGGGAAAAAAAGAATAAATTGCAGGTTGGGCCAAGTTCTAAATTGGACTACCCCCAATTTAATGTTTGCACTAAAAGCTAGGTATGTTTGCCTATTTTACACTTTGGACCACCCTTCCTCCATCTTTCTTCTCCACTTCAGGTTCTCCATCACCAACACCATCATTGCCAGCTTGTCACCTCCCTCGAGCTCAAGCTCAAGCAGTAACGTGGAGGAGGGCAGCAGTGTAAAGGTCAAGCTCGCCACCGCCTTTCTTCTCCTACTTCATTCTGAATCTTGGCGGCCGAAGTTGGGAAAAATCGCCGCCACCCTGCTCTTACTCCATGAGACCACCATTGCCATCCTCGAGCCTAAATCCGACCAGTTGGAGTTGGGGAATTGCCATCACCTTGCTTGTTCATAATCATGAGCTTGTCGGTGTTGTCTTGCTTATCTGTCTCCAGATCCGCTCCATGAGAAGAGGGAGATCGATGGCATCGACAAGACCTCGAGGTTGATCTCAATCTGTGTCACTTGGAGCTCGAGATTGATCTCGCCTGCACGGCACAAGGCTTGAGCTCGATCTCCTGGTGAGTCACCCTGAGCCCAAGATCCATATTTGTTTATGCCCTTGTGGCTCCCAAGCTTGACCTCCTCCTTCTTTCTGTTTCGCTCAATGCAATGGTGTTTTGTGGCAGGGTGGAGAAATGAAAATGGGAGAGAAGCTCGCCAGTTAAGGAGGAGAGGAGCTCGCCGAGCAGTGGTGGCGTGGAACCGGAGATGGAGAAGAGAAAGATGGAGAGGGCTGGTCCAAAGTGCGAAATAGGCAAATATACCTGGCTTTAAGTGAAAACATTAAATTATGGTGATCCAAATTAAAACTTTGGTAAAAATACATGGTCCAACCTACAATTCACTCAAAGAAAATGAAGTACTCCTAGAGGAGTAAAGGGAGGTGGGCGTTGGTATTGGGGCCAACTGGTGGACCTCCTCGAGATCGGAGGTGGCGCCGGTGATGCGGAGGGGCGATGGCGTGCGGATTGGGGGGAGGTGGGAGAAGTTGCGGGCTCACGACTTGAGTGCGTGCAGCATGTGGCTCGGGAGAGGAATCGGTGTAGAAGATAAGGAGATGGTTAGGATAGATGTGGGAAATTGGATTTTAATTCGATGGTCTAAAATTTACAAGATTGAGTATGGAATTTACAGATGTACTATAGGTAGTTCTAAAGTAAAATTGTAGTGTTTTACGTCAGCTTTTATAAATAGTTTATGACAACTTTTTTTATACATATAGCTTTTCTTTTGAGTAAAATACACTGTTGGTACTACAACTTGCGAGGTGGGTGTAGTTTTAGTCACTCATCTTATAGATTACTCAAACGAGTTACTCATCTTGTTTCGGGAATGTAAATATTATATAATGCATGTCACGTGAACTATTTGTTGCTAAATTAAAAGCTATACTGGCATAAAGATGATGCGCTTGTGAAGCATATGTGCAGACATGTTACGCATTTTAGTCGAGCAATAAAAATGCAAATTAAACCCCATATATTTTACATGTGCCGCTACATGGATGCTTTTCAGTCATAACAATTGCATAGTGCTTAGCAATAAAAACACCATCTTAAAATTGGATTTTACTATAGTACTATACACAGTTGGCTTATTTGTGTTCATGTTTATGAAAGAAATCAATATAACATCCAACTTAAAAGAACATCACACATGGCATATGTTTTACTCATTTGATTTGCCTCCGAAAACAAAATAGGTGACTCATTTGAGCAATTTGCAAGATGGATAAAATTGTGGAACCACCGGTGTACTTTACTCTTTTCTTTTTTACACCTTTATCTGTCTCGAAATTAAGAGAATATATCCTATGCACATAAGTATCAGAGTGCACTTATTAATTAATAAACATCACACAAAATTTAGAAAATATTTTTACATATATTTGTAACATTGCTCCACCTATATACAAAATTTTTAATTTTAAATTTATTATAAGACGGTAAAAAAGATAAGTTTTTATGGTTGCAATACTATAAATTTTTTTCTCTTTTTGTCTCTTTATGCATAATGAATTTCATCTCCAAATTTTATATATAGGTGGACGAAAATTAGAAGGAACTTTTTGTTCCATTACATTACATTAGTTGAATGTATGCCGTGAAAATTAGCGTACAGTCAAGCTTTTCTACAGGTTTGATGGTCGATCTACGAATCCCGAACCTTTCGCTGGGTGTAAATGTGATTATTTTTTCTTTTTTTTTCTCCTCAAAATGTGATAACCACGCTACCACATCATCCACGAAATTCCCCTCCTCCTCCTCCGGCCACCGCGCCCACGAACCCTAGAAATCCCACCCCACCCGGCGACGACCACCGATCCGGCGCGCATCGCTCGAATCCGATGCGATTTTCCTTCCGCCGCGTCTCGGGTAGTCGATTCAGACCGCAATCGGATACCGGGAGCCCATATCTCCATCGATCCCGCGAGCGCCGGCGGCGCCGGCGTGAGTCGTCCTGCCGCTTCCTCCCGCCGCATCCTCCTCTCGCCTCACCGGTGAGCATCCATCCATACGACGCGCGTCTTCTTTCTCATCTCTCCCTGCCCCTACGCCTACCTCTTCCTCGAATTTGCGTTAACCCTAGCTCCTCTTCTGGATCCGGAAGCTTTTCTCTTTGCCGCCTTAACCTCGGTACTAGCAGCGGCTGTTAGTTTGTTTCCGATAGGATTGGGTTGTATTAGCCCTATTCCTTACACCTAGTTGCTTACCTACCTGACTGGTACAAATACAACACAAATGCACACAAATGCACTGTCAGTATAAAAACCCTTTCTTTGATCAAACCTACACTTAGGTGGCTGTAATTTACATGGTGTTTCAAAGTTTTAGTAATTCTGTTAATCCATTATTCTAAATTCCATTATGTCCAAGCAATGCCACGAGTCAAATGAGGCCAAAAGAATAGCACAATGTAATTGAGCATGAAAACTAGTCTGGAAAACAAAGTTCCATTTTTTTTTTTGAAATCTTTGATCTCCACACTTGCTCGTTTCATGGTAACACATTACAAAGTAGGTGCTATCAGATAAATTCCACAAATACATGAGTTGAATGAGAACGAGTTACATGGTATTTCTGTCTGCAATTTTAACTCAGGTCTTATTTGAAAATTGATAACTATTCAATTTACTGAAAATTTAATTTCGTGTGTTCATAGTCTCTCAACTTGAGCTAGACAATGGATCTGGAGACAGAGAATCGTCTTGCTTCTTTACTTCTTGAAGAGGCAAGGAGGTTGCAGGCGGAGGCTGACAGGGAAGGTGTTCATGCATATCTGCGAAAGCCGAATGTAAGACATCGTCCAAATTCGCGGTTCCTCACAGCCACAGTTCGTGGAGTTCAGCAAGGTTAGCTTCATGTTTTCAATTTTCGTTATTCTGTACCTCTGGTGTTGATTGCCTGTCCAAGACAACTATAATTTTTTTAGTTTCTTGACTCGTTGCTAGTCATTTGGTAGACAAATCTGGAATTATTTTTAAAAACATATTAATTTGGGTTTTTACCCAAAAAATGTCTGTTCTGTCTTAAGGAGAATTATAGTTGTGGTTAAACACAAAATAGGAACCAATCTTGTAAAATTACTCCCTTTGTCAAGTATTCACTGGATAGCGAGTAATGACCATCTCATAAGTATACCTGATTTTTCTTGTCCAAAGGAATCAATCAGCGTTCTGGTTCTCTACTTACTGAATTGACATGTGCTGTTCACCTGCAGCAAACCGTGTTGTGGAGGTCAATGAAATGTGGCGTGCCAGAGAGAAGGAACTTGAACTGGAGTCTAAGATGAAAAGACGAACTAAAGATCTTGGTGATGCCAGAGGTGAAAAACGCAAAAGTGACTTGAGAAACCAGAGTTCCACTCCAAGGATTGAAGAAGAAGGCAAAGCTTATAATAGTTCTTACTCAGACCAGGAAGATGGTCTAGGGGATGATGACATTGAAAAGTTTCTTCATTCAAGGTCTGTAATGTCCATTGTTTTCATCATGGAAGTATTGATTTTCTTTGTCCTCACCTGATCATAATGACCTATTTATCTATCTTTTGATAGTCTTAGTACTAATATTTTACACATGTACCTATCCACAATGTTGCTGATGAAGATATAACTTCTGTATGGTAGGGTGAAGCGTGGACGAGGGGCTGTTGGTTCTAGGATGGATGAACCTGGTCCATACCTTAACGCCAAATCACGTAGTCAAGACGATGGACCTAGTACTGATACACGGGTGGAAGAAAAATGGGAACGAAGAGTACAAGGCCCAGAGAAACCACTGTTTTTGAGATCAATATCTCCTGATGACTATTGGCATAGGGAAAAACCAGATGGAGAAGAACCTTCCAGCCCAGAACTCCACAAGAAAAAAGAAAAGGAAAAGGAAAAGAGTTCAGAGAAAAAAGACAAGAAAGAGAAAAGGAAGAAAAAGGACAAGAAGAAATCCACGCATCACCACCACCACCACCACCATCACAAAAGCCGGCAAAGGGACTGATTGTTCTGCTTGCTGAGCAACAAAAATGTACACAAGTAAAGGGCTTGCACTGAAATTGGCTGCTGATTGTTACTATTACTTCTCACTGGAAACATGTACCAAAAACTTGATATTATGTGGAATGGAATATTGTTCTTGTCACACACAGTGTCAATACAAAGTCATGGTTCTGAGGAGAGTGCTCTCTTAGGCCTTGTGGATATCATGATTAATTAACATCCAACAGAAGTGTTCTGTTTTTTAGTCTTTACTTTTTGCTAATGGCGAGGTCAATATCTTCAATATCCACATTAGGAATAACGTGGCCTTGAATCGTGGCATTTTGATGGCTAAATGTGGTTCATTGCTATATAAAACCTATTACAGCCTCCAATCTTATATAGGAATGATTGTATGCTGCGTAAATAGCTGTCCATTCTGTATGCTGTCAGTCCGCAATTCCTGAATTGTACGGCCTGTGAGAAATCACATGAAAACATGCGTCATTGAGGAATTGGAACTTAGGAGTCCCTGTATTTGCTTTTACTATACTGGGCGTTTCACATCATGTCTTCCAGTTCAGATCTTGTTGCGGCAGTACGACCATAGATTTGCAGATAACAAACATATCCCTTAAAAATATACATGTAATCCTTTTTCCACCTCAATAAAAAGCAACATCTGCTCGAGAAATTTCTTCCAGAAAGAACCTTTATTCCAATTTTTTTTAAGAAAATATTCACGTCATAAATAAGATATATTCTGTTTCTGCATGGACAGATAATATAGCAGAATCTGTGGAACTTCATTTGAACATTGATCAGATTATAGTGATGAGTGATGACATGATTGTTCATATATAGTTGCACAAATGTTTACAGGATTACTACATGACAGAAAAAATGTAATAAAGAAAATATAATCCTCTAGAGTCTATCACTTCTGTTGACGGCTGAAGCCAATCAGCACAACACTAATTGAGATTTATGGGCTCTGTACAGTATAATGCAATGTGTATTGAAGGACTGGATTCGACAAAATCTATCTGCAAAAATGATGAAATTGCCGCTCATCAGATGAAATGGTTAAAAGCATAATAATCAACAAATTGAACATAAGTAGTAGGAGTACTAAACAGTCAAGCAGACAATGGTTATCTGATCATGTAAACATCATTCACAAACAAGCAGGATGAACAATGATATTTGGTAGCTTAAGAAAAGTTGTAGCAAACGAAAGAGACTTATTATTCTGGAAGCTACAAGAATCAAGCACATGTGCGATAAATAAATTGTTTCAACATACACAAAGAACTTAATGACCTTCAGGAGCAGCTATTCTAGCTGTTGTGATTGAGACAGTCCGAAGATTTCAAGTGATCAATGAAATGTCGATTCATCTAGATTATATTTTGAGAATTTTTGTTGGGAACTGTAATGCACACAAAAAATTAACATACTGAACAACATGTTTAAATTTCAAAAGTGTATTGCGAAATTGAATCAGTTACTTTCACTCATTCATTGTGCAAGCCAGCCAAAGCTACTCTATGCAGAAATGGCACTTCGAGAAACACTTTGGTTTGATAAGTGGATATTGCTTTAGAACATGGGGCACAGGTGTTATGGTTAACCCCAAAACTCAATACAGATGCAAGTCTTCCCCAAAGCTTTTGCTTGCCTCTTTTTTATACAGAATAAAAGAGAATAGTCAAACCTATATCTCATTGCAAATTACAAATAGCTGAAATTTAGGTTGAACAACCGAGATGCTGCCCGCAAAATATGCACATTGCTTAGCTGTCACACCGGGCATGACATTAGCAGTGAAAATTACATGACAGAAAAGATCTGAAAGATAGCACTGAAATCTTTTCTTTAAGGAAAAGCATTGTGCTATGCAAGTTCCCCAATGTTCAGAGGTATTGATCAACAATAAACGACCAAGAAACTGTTGAAAGGACAAAAGGTGATCACCTGCATGAATGAATGAAGAATGGCTCAAGAGGATTCAACCAACAACAAAGGGGCTGATCTCTCCATTCCGCATGCCGCGGGCTATCTCACCAGCGATCACCAGGCACGTTGACACCCAGCCGGCGAGCACCGCCCACACCATGTCCACTATGTAAGCTGCAACCCCCCATGGCATCGTCATCCTCGCTCCTTCCTCAACTCCCCCTCCTCTCAAGGAGGCAATTCCACAAACACCTACCCTGCAAGCCCACAGCGACCAACAGTTATCACCAATCATGAGCGAGCCGACAAGATGCCATGGCGGCGAACAAAGATTAGATCTTGTTGGCCTCCAATAATTGATTCAATTCAATCAAGATGATGGGATTGACAAGACACATAATAGTTACCTCTATGGGAGAAATCCTGAGATGGCAATTCACCTCACCATGCAAGAACTGAAGTGACTCCAGTTTGCAACAATCCTTCAACTGGGCCTCCTCTGCACAATTCTTTCTTCTGCTTCAGCAAGATGGAACCAAACAGAGATCAAGAGAGATTCTATATTTCACTACCTCTTCAGCCACCAAACCCTTCTCCTCTTCCCCTCCTTCTTGGCAACCAATTGGGGAATTTTCACAAGTTCTTCTGCCCTCAGATTCTTGCAGGATTAACCAACAGAGCATGGATGTACAGATCCTTAAATCAAGACACAATTAAGAAGAGATAAGGATAAAAAAAACCCATCAAGTTTCTTGCTTTCCCCAACCTCTTGCCTTCACCTCTCACTGTCAACCTGACCAGCTGAGCAAATTCAAGAAACACCTAGGACCTGCCTGACAAGAACCAACTGGAGACTGCCACATCGGAGCCCTCCTCCCTGTGAGACTCTGACCGGGAATTGGAGGAGATCCTCATCCAAATTGGATTATCCAATCATTTTATCTGTTTGGTTAGAGCCTTAGAGGATTAGACGGGGGATTTGGACAAGTATACTTACGTTTTGTCTCATGGCCAATTCGCCTAACACATGTCCAGGCCAGCACAGTACAGGAACAGGGCAAGAATTCAATGGCTGATCAAGTGCAAATTAATCAGCAAATTGCTTCGATATGCAGAATATTAGTCAAATACGGAGTATATGTTATCAAAGAAGAGTACAAGAGAGTGGTACGTGGAATTGGATCCTCTGCACTTGTGCAGTAGCATGTGGCTACTGCAGAGAGATACAGTAAATTGCATTAGGCTCTTTATTTTCCATCTGATTGGATCCTCTGCAAAGTGCTACAATAGTTACAATTAGCTCTTAGCCGCAACGCTCCAAAAGCACTGCTGCTACAGTGAATCACTACTGTTCATGACATTAATTTACTGTTCCCTTCCCTGTAGGTTAAGTACATGTGGTACAACAGATGTGAGTTTTGTGATATATATGGGTGTAAGCGTGTAACCAAAAGGAAACTTGAGTCTTTTAGTGTCTGCCTGCCATCTTGCCGGTGTCGATCTTGCTTGCAACTTGCAAGATTTCGGTCGTACGCTTCATGAGCATGTCCCAAAAGTTGACCATTTATAGATCAACTATGTGTGCCAAGAACCCAACAGTACATTTTGAAAGAGAAAAACTACGCCTGTTTTCTTAAAACTGACATACTAGAAAATCTGCGAGATTATATTATACAAAATATATACAAAATTAGATATGGTATGATGTGATGGCTTCTTCTAATGGCGTGTTTGTTGTCTTTGGCCATATGTTTAGGCCTGATTTCCATCAACAGCTGTCACAATAATTTCCTGTAATGTACTTACATTAAAATAAGACTGTAATTTCCTGGTTTGCATTGAGGCACAATTCATTTCCATGGATCGCCCACGTCACATGATCTAAGTGCAACATTTATCAAACGTTTAATATTACTTCTCGGGGCGGCAAAAGGTGAGATCTAGGGCACAATGTTAACTGGTTTTTGTCCCTGTTCGGTCTCTAACTCTTAAATATAAATCAAATAGTTATAAAATATGAAAAAAGTTGACAATGTTGATACATTAGTCGTTGTCATCCAAAAAAATCAATTATAAATCCGATCCACAGAGTGAGAGAAAAAAATTAAATCATAGATAGTACAAGTACTATTCATTGTTAAATTTATTATTTTTTTTTTGTCTCAACTTGTATAAATCCAATTTTAACTTGTATATTTATAAAGTGATATATCATACAATGATCTATGTTATCAAAATTTTTATATTACCAATTAAATGACATACAAAGAATGAGGGGATATACCATCAAGGAATAAAAACACTTTCCTGGTACAATGTTACTGTGGCATATAAAGGTTTTTTCAAATGCCTCTACCGGGTAGGCCTAGCGAGTTTGTTTTTTTTTTCATTTCTTGTGCGGGGTGTGGCAGCCAGGACTTATGGCAACGACGACAATGAGTCCTCGACGATCCCTTATCTTCCCATCGCTGATGGACCCAAACTCCACAAAGAACCTACGGATTAGGGTTTCGAGATTAGGAGGTGTGGTGGGTGACATAGGTGGACAACGTCATAGCGGCGACGGCGCTATCGGAACCGTGGGGCTGAAAGAGGCGGTGGGTAGGGTCGGTGATGGTGGCATTTAGATCTAGAGTAGTTAGGAGGCGATGGTGGTGGTGGCACTTTTGGTGCCGCAAGCTACAATAGACAGGGAAGACGGACGGGGAGGGGGGCACTTCGCCACCGGGCTTAGGGAGGAGGAGCGAGAGAAGAGGGAGTGAGGAGTCCGGTCGGGTGGGGCTTACCAACGCCATTTGCCGCTTCCCCTAGGTGGCGCGTCGGGGGCAAGTAGGGCGCGACGCTGGGTGGGTAGGCAATTGGGCGAGCTCGCACACGAGATAGTGTCATTGGAAGGAAAATGGGAGAATACGAATATGTTGCTGTACCGTATAAATCTTAGCACAATCTAGGCCATCCGGAAATGGCTGAAATTTATAGGTATTCTTATATTACTGAAAACTGTACACCTATGTTCTATAGCCGGTTGGTCATTATCAACCTAGCAGGGCAGACAGATCAAATTTTTTTATTTTTATATATTCTTTTAAAAAAATATTTATAAAAGTCTATTTTTGTTTCAAAAATTTATAAAAAATATACTCCCAATGCCCTCCGGGAAACGCCCTCCCAGAGAGCGATTTGATGACGTGACAGACAGCCGTGGGCCGGGCGGCTGACGGCCGTCTGTCCTTTTGCAGGCGGCCCCCTTGCCATCCTCCGCCTGCAAAAACACTGACTGCGGGGCTGACGCTTTTACGAGGGGCCCCCTTGCCGCCCTCTGGGAGAGCGGTTTATTGCTGGGCCAGTATAAAACCCCCTCCCAGCCTCCAAAAATATCATAAAATTCACCGAAATCACAAAAAAAAAAGAGGGAGCTGAGAGCGAGGCTGAACAAAACAGCGAAGCTCTGCCGGTTTGTTGATTTGTCTGCAGGTAAAATCCATTGTCCCTTTGCAATTTCTATTTATATGCAAGAATTGATGTAGTATTGTACTGGCTACGTGTATAGTACTATATGAAAATAACTTGTTACTCGTAGATCTGTATGTTTTTAGTCAATCTGTTAGCCGACGTAATTTGTGTAGAGATGGTAGTTATAAAATCTCGATTACATGGTATTGGATATGAGGAGAATGTTGGTACCTAGTTTAACTGTATTTTTTCATCAACAGAGATGTCAAATAAGGTGATATTTTAGTTATTTCACGGGCAAGGGAATGTTAGATATGGTCCACAAGGTGTAGATCTGTCGAAGTTTAGTTCAACGGCTAAGGACATTGATAGGCCAGCTGAGAGAAGTTTCGGGTCAGTGTACAACTGGCTGATGCGAGGCTTTCGACTCGACCCCCAGATCAACGCAATAACTTTGTATATTGTACTCAGTCATGCAGTTGAAGGTTATTTTTGGGAACTGATGCCGGTGGATTACACTGCCACTTGGAGATGGTACGTGGAGAATGCATTCCAACGTGGTTGGCCACTGGGCATACTTGTGTCGGTGTATAAGAAGGATAACACCGCTGCTATAATACCCGTGCAAGATGATGAGGGTCCAAGCATGACAGGAGGTGATGCCGAAACAATGGAAGAAAATAAAGGAGGGAATGAAGAAGATAATCAGCCAACAGGTGCGACGGATGAGGGAGAACTAATCGACACCATCGTTGAAGAAATGGATAGGAAAGATGCTAAAAACGAGCATACAGAGGATGATTCGTCTAATGAGGACAACGTGATGCCTGCAGAATGGAGCAACGAGGACTTCTCCAGCTTTGCTATCTCCGAGTGGCATCATGTGCCATGGGAGTACAAGGAGAACGAGGTCATCCATGGGGCCAAGTATACATATATAGAGAATTTAAAGGAGGCAGTGAAACAATGGGCGGTGTCACTTCAGAGGGAGTTCTCGGTCGTGAAGTCAAGCAAGTCGGTATATGAAGTGAAGTGTGTGAAGGATGGGTGTTCATGGCGAGTGCACGCATTCAAGGGTAAATGGAAGGATTATTGGCAATTTTCAATCGTGACCGAGCATTCATGTTACTTACAAGGTATCGAGAAATACCATAGAAATATGACATCTGCATTTGTTGCAACAGAGATGTACTCCTATATTGTGAACAACCTGGGGTACGAACCAAGGTTAATCGTTAGACATATTGAAGAGAAATTCAAGTACACAATTAGCTATGCTAAGGCATGAAGGGTGAAACAGAAGGTTGTAGAGATGAGGTTTGGCATATTTGAATCATCTTATGATAATTTGCTTCGTCTGTTAGCCTGCATTCTTCAGAGGAATCCGGAGATCTGCTACGACCTAAAAGCTTTTCCATCAATTGACCATGGTAATCAAAGTGTGCTCCAACGGGTATTTTTTGCATGAGGTGCTTGCATTCAGGCCTTTGTACATTGTCGTCCCATCCTTTGTAACGATGGGACATTTCTGACCGGAAAGTATAGAGGGTAGATATTGACAGCAATTAGAGTTGACGGGAACAACCAAGTTCTACCGGTGGCTTTTGCTTTTGTTGAAAGCGAGAACACTGATAGCTGGTACTGGTTTCTAGAAAGGGTTAAGTCTGCAGTTGTACGGATGAGGCCAGACGTATGCCTAATACATGACCGTCATGCTGGCTTGCTGCGGGCAATTGAGGAATTGAGGGATAGATGTGCTGAGAAAGGGTACCCACTAAGGTGGTCTGATGTTCAAAGTAGATAATGCATGCGTCATATAGGTGCTAATTTCTATATGTAGTTTAAGAATAAGCACCTTATGGATCTTTTCAAGAGGTTGTGCGCCCAGAATCAAGAGAAGAAATTCAATGAGCTTTGGAAGAGGTTGGATGAGCTGACATGTAAACAAACAGATGAGCAGTCCAGGAGGGCTACCCTTATAGGGGATGAGGCTCCACAAGCTCTTGGACCTCTATCAAGTGACGGACCTCGGATAAGAAGAAGGCCGGCATCGTCGGTTAGAAAATTTTCGGAGTGGATTGAGAATGAGCCAAAGGAGAAATAGTCATTGTTGTATAACAAAGATGGTTCTCGATTTGGCGTAATGACCATAAATTTGGCAGAGATTTACAACTGGGTCATGCGTGGTGTTAGAGGGCTTCCACTTGTTGACACTGTTGAATTTATCTTATATGGCACATGCAAATACTTCAGAGATTGGTTCAGAGCAGCTGGCCTCTCAGTGGCAGATAATAATCTTTTCTTTGGCACACTACTGACTAAGTACATGCAAAATAAAAGTAATAAGGCCCGAAGACATCGAGCTATACCTCAAGGTACATAAGAGCACATATTTAAAATATTGTGTGTCGACAAGGGTATGCATAGAATCTACCGCAAAAGAGTTGTGTAGGAGTACGTGCTGAAGGAAGATGGGACCTGCAAGTGCTCGTGCCGAAAGCCTACTCTGCTCCACAAGCCATGTTTTCATGTTATTGCCGCAAGCGGTGAGTGCGGAATTGAAGCACGTCATTTTGTCTCACCTTATTTCAGGAAAGAAGCAATCTACAATACCTGGAGTGCAGAGATATACGACTTCGGTATTGCGGGGACATTTACTGCCGAGCATCCTCAAGCTATCTACATTCCTGACTCAACAAAATTGAGGGACAAAGCAAGTCGCCGTAAGACAAGACGCATTCGTAATGATATGGATGAGTCAGAAGCTGGTGGAAGGTATAAACGTTGTTCAAAGTATGACCAGATAGGCCATACCTACAAGAAATGTTCGAAGGATTCAACCGGTCCAAGTGTGGCGGAAACTGTATTGTCGGGTTCAGGCGCTGATGGCAGTCATCCTACGGGTGAAGGCATAACTTCAAGATGACCCCGTCCTAGACGTTCTCGAGCATTTGGTGGTGTTGCGGTGTAGTGTTAGTCCATGCATCGATGTAACAGAGATTCTATAACTTAAATTCTCCTGCTTTGTTGCACGCTTGATCTTTGTTATAGAACGATATGTACTGTATTGTTGTTTTTTATTGTCATGTACTAATGCTATAAACCTTAATAATAATTTGTAATGTGGTTGTTCAATTAACTTTGTGAACTTACTCTTACTTGTTGCTTTGACAATAAAATTTACACTAACTCTCTATTTGCATGCAGGTATGGCGTACTATACACCGGAGCTGCTCGACCGGAGCCTCGACCGATCCCACCGGTCTTACTTGTCAGCCGTCGAGGGTGCCCAACTAGGCACCTTCCGTCCAAGGCCTTCACGTCACCTCCTGCGGATAGACCCCAGTTCCACGAGAGGTAAGAGCTGTACCAACATTCATTCACATCATTTGTAAATATCTATGTTCCCTAATATTGACTGTAGTGCTATATTCTGCAGGTTGCATAAGGCTGGACTTCTTCCGCTGTGTAGGCTAGTTAAGTTTGCACCGGACGAGAGGGACCCCGCTAGGCGATGGGACGTTGACCAGTCACTTTTGGTAGCACTGGTGGATCGCTGGAGACCGGAGACGCACACGTTCCACCTACCGTGCGGCGAGATGACTCCCACACTCCAGGATGTGTCCTACCTGCTGGGACTTCCCCTCGCAGGGGACGTAGTCGGTCCGGTTGATGGGGCGCATGGTTGGTCGTAGGACATCACTGCTCAGTTCGAGGTCGTGCACCGTCGACTTGGACTTGGGAGGCCGGATTCGCTACTGCCTTACACCACGAGCGGCCCCTCGTAGTCGTGGCTGCTACAGTTCACCGTAAGTCGCCGATTCCTTCGATTCACTCATCCGATCTATAAAATAACAGTGGTGTGACTATAATCTTGCTTTATAGCTTGGTCAGCTAGACCCTGACACCGATGAATACTCATTGCGACGGAGCTTGGAGGCGTACCTACTGTGGCTGTTCGGGTGGGTGATGTTCACCAGCACGACCGGGCACACAGTGGACAAGGGACTGATCCACTACGCTCGTGCAATTACCGACAGTGAGGACGGTAGCGTACCGCAGTGGAGCTAGGGATTTGCTGTGCTAGCGGCGACGTACCGTGCTCTTTGTGACGCATGCACAAAGACCGATCCAGGTGCGATTCTCACCGGTTGCCCTCTCCTTCTACAGCTATGGGTGGCTGAGCGGTTCGTGATAGGCTATCCTCTGATTCAGCACTCTCCCTACGAGAGCAGCCTTGGAGGTATGTACGGGCAGTCACCCGAGGACCGTCCGACTATGGGGACGGTATGGTGTCTCCGTGAGGTACGTAACTTAAAATTCTAGGTTTACCACTTATGTGCAAACATTAACGTATTCCCCTGTCCTATTTTGCAGCGTCGTTACGCCCACACGAAGGTTAGGAGGGCCTACTCCGACTTCGTTATGGAGTTCGACCACCTGTAGCCCAGCGACGTTGTTTGGGAGCCGTATAGTCCGCAGGCCACCGCGGCCCGTGCACCGCTTGGACTCTCGGCTCTTTGCACGCGCGACCAGGCGTACTGGATGACGACAGTGCCGTTGGTGTTCGACATCTTCGTCGAGCCCCACTATTCGCAGCACGTGATGCGACAGTTCGACCTACGTCAGCTCTTCCCTGTGCCCGTGGAGATGGTTGTGCCGCATGACGTGCACTGGTTAGTACAGCTGCAATCTTTGTTGAGTACTGCAACTCTTTAATGAAGTCTAATGCACTCTCTGCAAATAGGTATAATCGTAGCGGACAGGTAGGCGACACTCAGTGGTATTTCCGACTGCAGAAGTACGTGGACGACTGGTTGTTGATGATGGAGGAGGTTATCGACGAGGTACGTCTACACACTGAGGACACCTACCTATCATACCTTAGGTGGTACCAGTCCCGCACCTGCACACGCGTGACGTTCACCCCAGATGATTCACAGCCACACGTCGCCGCTGCGACCGACACGTATTGTAGACACCGTGACGAGGATTACTTTCGCGCGGTAAGTCACATTCTCTTTGCACTTTGCTATTCCCTTTGTAGGTGTCCATGGTTCTAACACATATTCACGTCACATTTGAAATAGGCCGACGCAGCGTGACAGGTTCGGGCAGATGTGGACGTGGCGTTCGGACGGTTGGACGAAGGGATCGTGTTGACTGCAGAGGAGCAGAGGACAACTTTCGGGAGGATCCGTTAGTCAATGCACACAGTGATTCGTGCGCTCAGTTGTCGTACAGCCGACGCGGTACCTCCCGTAGCTGTACGTCAACACCAACCATGACCCGCAGGAGCAGGAGTGCACCAGCATGGTTCCAGTCAACCAGCTGGCCCCTCCAGAGGTAAATTCCACTAACCATTAGTTCATAACATGTTTTCTTCTATGATATGCACCATTTTGCATCAATATGCTTCCGTGCAGCTTTCGCTACACCGTATCTACATCCCTCCGAAGCTGGCACGTCCATGCAGGGAGCGTACCACACACGACCGCACGCACAGCAGGGCATGAGCAGTGCCCCCGGGGCCACCACAAGAGATCCTTCAGGTTAGATCAAAGTTTACTTTTGTCTTGCAAAATTCCGGTTTGCAATTATCAATAATGTTGTGTATAGGGTTCCACTCTACAGCGTCCGGGATGTTTGCTGGCGCTGGCTCCTCCACGCAGGGCGCACGCGGCAGCGGTTGGGCACCAGATCCTTTCAAGGGCAACAACTTGGAGGACTTGGAGGACGAGGAGATCCAGGAGGTACTAGGTTCCTCGTAGCTCGAAGGAGCTCCGCCACCGCAGACACAGGACCCACCAGCTGTCACACCCGTGCAGGCGGACCGCGCTGGCTGTGCCATATCAGTAGACCGACTGACGTACTCACATGGCCAGGTGCAAGCGCAGGGTAGGAAGACGAAGAGGTTTAGAGGTTATGGCCAGGGGCCGTAGTACGTTGTACCAGAAGTAGTTAGCCTATTGTACGTCATGTTTTATTAATCCTACGTTTACTCGAGAAACCTCTTTGCTTCGTTTACGCTCATCGATCAAACGATATACTCCTCACGATCTACGTTTGCGACGAAACTGATCAAAAACCATGAATTTTCGAGTTTCAACTTCATAGTGAAATTAGATTCCGAGCGATGACAACCAATCACACATTAATTGCTTATAAACCTAATGAAATTATCCATCCAACGAGTACAAATGGCACATGAAACGTTTTTAGTTATCGTTATTACATGCCTTAGGGTATTTCAAATGGATATCCGACTAGATATGCAACTACTCTATGTAGCGTGGGTACTTTCCCTTCCTCACCACCTCCAGCCCAGCTTTCTTTGCACGTAGTGCCCTTTCCCGCTTCCTTTTCTTGTCTGCCTCACGGGCTTCCTTCTCCTACCGCTCCTTCTCCTCCTTCCTCTTCTGCTCAGCCTCTCACTCTGCTTCCGCCGCCCAAAGACGTTAGAGGCGCTCCCTGTGCCATTCATGTGACCTGCGAAGAAACTCTGTGTCTTGTGGACGAATCTTCGTATCTATCCACTGCACAAAGTCGCACAGAGGCGGAGGAGACTTTGGTGCCTTGGCATATGCAAATTTGTTAGTTCAAAGGTTTAAATATTTCATACTACAAGATAATTCGTATTACCTCCACTGGCTTCTTCGACTTCCCTTTCTTCCCTTGTGGCTTCGGCTTCTCCGGGGAGTAGGCGTAATTAGCACACATCCAATACCTTTGCCGGCATGTGTGATCCTGCTCACTTATTGTAACTTTGCAATCATCTTCGCACCAACACATTGGCGGAGGCACGCCAATTGGAGGTCGTTGACGACTGGACATACCGAATGCATCCATAGCAACCTATATTATAACCAAATAAATGCAAGTTATAACTCACTATACCAAAAATACCTTATACAACTACATACCTAGGGTATACTACACATGACTAAAAAAATAAAATGTCATCATTCTCATTTCAATCTTCCTAGCGTTTCTCGAACTAGAGCTACTCATCTAGTAAAAGAAACCTAACTTCTCTCATCTGGCCTATCAATATCCTTAGCTGTTATGCTCAACTACAATAAATCTACACCCTGTGGATCATACCTAACATCTCCTTACCCGTGAAATAACTAGTACAATACTACACATACTACATCACTTGATGAATAAAAATGGAAATTACAAAGAAACATAAAGTATTACCTGCAGATGAATCTGCAAACCGGCAGGGCTTCACCACTTTCGTTCGCCTTCGCTCTCAGCTCTCTTTTCTTTTTTTTGTGAATTTTATAAACTTTTTGGAGGCTGGGAGGGGGTTTTATACTGAGCCAGCAAAAAATTGCCCTCCCAAAGGTCGATTTTTTACTTGGAAATAATTTTTTTAAAGTAAAAGGGCCATTTTGCAGGAGGCCCCCTGGTCGCCCAAAAACCTCCCTCTAGGAAGGCAGCAAGGGGACCGCCCGCAAAATGACCAAGGACCGGCAATTTTGTCGGCAGCCCCCTAGCTGGCAAAAACCGCCTCCTAGAAGAGCGACAAGGGGGCCGCCCGCAAAATAGACGGCCCGGGGGTTAGGCATTTTGCAGACAGCCCCCTTGCTGCCTTCCTAACTGGCGGTTAGGGTGTCGCCTACAAAATTACGGACGGCCATGGGCCGCTTGGCCGACGGCCATCTGCCACATCACCAAAAACGCCCTCTCAGAGGATGTTGGGAGTATATTTTTGTAAATTTTTTAAATAAAAATATATTTTTGCAAATATTTTTTAAAAAATATAAAAAAATTCCAGACAGATCTAGCTTTGGGCCAACCCATTGTTACTAGGTCACATGGAAAATATTATAGCGAAAATGTATCGTTTTTCGTGGGCTTTCAGTTCAGGCAACGACCGGCCATGATCCACATGGCCCAAGGATCTAGGTCCATCGCTGATCTTATGAAAATGTGGGATTTTTCAGAGCGATTTAAACTTAATATATATGTACTGGCCAGGCTTGCCATCACATTTGCACCTAGACAGAACATGGTGTTCGTTTCATTCATTCAATTTTCAAACAAGATAATGAAAAAAACAGGAAGTTGCTAATTCGAACAGCACTACTACCTGCTCTTATTGCCCATCACAATATCACATATTTAGATGTAATCGATCAACATGGCAGAATGTGATTTTGTGATGGCAAGATTCATCATTTTAGTCCTTTATTCATTATATTGTAGTAATTGCATGCAGACGGTCTATACTGGATTAGTTTTGTAGCGTGCAATACTGCATGGCCTCAACATGTAGTGGGCAAATTGCTACCCTGTAGTAATGGTCTGGCAATTAACTTGATCCTTTTTATCAACGACTCAGCAAGGCGCCGATTTGAGTGTGAACATGAGGAACAGAATGCTCTACATTAATGCTTAAGGCCATACAATAGTCATTGAATACCTTTGATGTAAATTCACCCGCATTATCCATCTGAATTATTTAGATGCGGTTCCCGGGGAATTCCACACGCAAACGGATGATCTGTGTGATAAATCTGGCCAACGCATGGTTCCTCGTAGACAGCAAGTAAACGTGGCTCCACCTTGTAGAGGCATCAATCAATACCATGAAATATCTGAATGGCCCAGACCAAGGGTATATGGGTCCATAGATATCCCCTTAGATTCTCTCCAAGAACCGTAGGGGTTCGACCCTCAACTTCTCAAAGGATGGTTGAATGATCAGTTTTCCCGTTGCACAAGCAGAACACACAAACTCATTGGGGAAGTTTTTAGTGTTTATGCCATGACCTAGCGAGCTAGTGACTATTTTCCGCATCATAGTCAATCCAGGATAATCTAATCTCTCATGCCAGATTTTAAAAGACTCTGGGTTTCTATAGATTGTCTGCATCGCAACATATTCATTTGGGGGTTTTATTTTAGTATAGTACAGTCCATCGGAGCTCCCTGGCATCTTTCCAACCACTATGTCTCATCGTCCTTAGACAATGTCATAAAGAGAAATTCATCTCCTCCTTCACATGTTGTGGTGAGGTGGTAGTCATAACGCCGAATATCTTTAAAAGTAAGGAGCGTGTGTTCAATACTTGGGTATAGGAACGCTTCTTCAATGAAGATCCTTGTACCTCTAGGGAGGACGATAGTGGCTCGTCCAGAGCGAACTATGCGACCATTACTCCTAGCAATGGTGAGAATGCTCTCATCCCGTTTACGCAATGTCGTGAAGTATTTAGTCTCCCGTAGTATCGAGTGTGTTGCCGCGCTGTCAACTAAGCATGTCTCGGGCTCCATTGAATCATACTACGCTTGTTCTATATGAGAGATTATATTGATTCAGTTCATTATCAATGAAGTGAAAAACAAGAATATAGAACAAGACAAGGCCAATATAACTCAATAGGAAAACTTTATTAATGTAAAGGACCATCCTAAACACACTGACCAGGATGCATAGTATCTTTATTACATAAACGACTCATTGTTCTGCTAAAAAGAAAAAATTACATTAACCAAAATGATAACCTAGAATTAAGATTCATGACTGATAACTTGGGAACTACTGCATGTCCCCATGTACGTCCTCCTGGTCATCACCCAAGAGGTCGTTGCTCTCCATGTCGAAGTCCCCGAGGTCTTCATAGTCATCCCCAAGGCCGGCATCAGCATCTGTAGCAGCCTTGGGATCAACATTCATGGCAGCACCATCAGCTGCAGCAGTAGTAGTAGACTCCTTAGGAACTGCAGTAGGTTCCTTAGGAGTAGGCTTCTCACTAGTCATTGGCACTTGGACAAAGTGAGATTCTGGCCCTTGCCTCTTCTTCCAGTCCTGGTATATCTCAAAGAGATGAGGTTTTGTAGTGCAGTTGCATGCCCAATGCTTCGTTGAGCCGCATTTGAAACAACCCTCACCATCCTGCTGAGATCCTCCAGCAGCACCAGCATTAGCCTTGCGCCCCTTGCGGCTACGGGGTTTCTTGCCCGGTTGGTAGCCTTCTTGAACCTCGTCCCATTTGGCAGTGTGCGATTCCCTGGTCCCTCCCCTTGGAAGAACCCTGTTCAGAACTCTGACCCTTCTGATGGATAACGTGAGCCTCTGGAATAGGTTGCGAACCAACAGGACGAGCGTTGTAGTTGGCCATCAGAAGTTTGTTGTGGATTTCAGTGTTCAACAACGACTAGATAAGCTTTGAGTACTTGACGTACTTAGCCTCGCGATACTACTCTTGCATCATCGAATTTTTTGAGTGGAAAGTCTCAAGAGTCTTCTCAATCATATCTGCGTCTGTCACCACCTGGTTACAGGAGAGAAAACGATTGACGATACGGTGCACGGCACTGTTATAGCTTTCCACGGTCTTGAAATCACAGAACCGAAGTTGAGCCCAGTCTACTCTAGCCTTCGGGAGAATGGCAGTTTTCTTGGCAGTGTAGCGGTCCCTCAGGGCCTCCCACAATGTGAGAGGTTCACGTAGCTCAAGGTATTCAGGCTTGAGATCCTCATGAATGTGCTTCTTGATGAACGTAAGTGCCCTTGCCCACTTCGCTACCGAAAGCGGAGCTACACCAGCCCCTTGCTGACAGATGGCCTCAGATAGCTCCATCACGAAAAGGTGGATTTCACAGTCCATGGCCTAGGTCTGATAGTTCGCCCCATTAACGGGGAGAACGGGGAACTCTCTCTTGTTGAAGTCTGCATCAGACATGGCCTGTTGTCATGAAAAAACCAACGCCGGGTTAACTTGCATGAAAACAAAGTCACAGAACAATCTAACGTAGTCGTATGTAATTACTGGTATTTTCCCAGAATTTATCTTACATTTATCGATTTTCTATGATTTTTATTAGCCTTATGACATTAAATTAATAATTTTATGCCCACAGAAAAATATCACACATGCAAGAAAAAATAAACCCAAATAATGCTTCTAAGGGAGGGGTCACTAGATTAGGTGATTACACATTTTTATGGAAGCATATTAATCTAGAATCATATCTAGATTATATAGTTGGAGTTGCATCAAATTTAAAAGCAAATAAATACTTAAAAACACCGTCACATGGTTATTAACGAGTCCTGAGACTCGCATGCAAGAAACCAACTAAAGAAAGGTTTACACAGCAAGTTTACAGCCACTAAACACAAATTGATGTATTTTCTGATAAATTAAGGGTTCAAACTATAAATATTACATAAACAGTGAAGTGTCGGTGTAAAAATCAACCTTTTCAGGGACTTAAACACAAATTGTCAATAAAACCAAATTTAATCGGGCCGAAAACTCCGTCGGGCTACGCACACAGAACATGGTCCAAATACCGAATGGGCCAAATTCCGAATTCAAGGCCCATCTATAGTTTCGTATTTATTATTTTTATTAATTTATGTGTAGGCCGGTCCATGCTGTTGGGCCAAAAGTGATCGGGTGGTGGCAGGCCGGCCCAGCCGGCCCACCTAAATGACCGAGAGAGGGGAAAGGAGGAAATAGGGTTTCCCCTATCCCCACCGGCACCCGCGGCGGCGCCCATTCGCCCAGCGTGCCGGCCAGATGGGCACGACGGCGGCGATGGAGGACGCCGACTGTCGGTGACAGTGGAGATAGAGGTGGTGCACGGAGAGGAGGCCGGCTGGCGACCCATCGACTGGCCGGTGGCAAGACGGTAGCAGCGGCTTCGCTCCTATGCGGCAATTGGTGCGGCGGTGGCTCGGCGTTGTGCGGCAGAGCTCCGCCACGACCCACACATCCTCATGACGGCGGTGAGGCAGAGCTCAATGTCGATAATCGAAGCTTCAGCGACGGCGACCGATTCGCATCCAACCACCGCGTCCCGGCAGATCCCAATCCAAGTGTGGCGCCTCCCGACTAGGTGGAAGGCCACCATGTGCATAAGGCACCCGATCCCAGGATCAGTAGTCGGGTACGCACAACAATGATACAACACAGAGTTACAATAATACATAAACAGAGTACTTACATATACGTACAAGGAGATCCATCCAGGACAGACCCGGGATGGGCAAAATAATCAACTGGTAAACTAGCGAAACAGCAGAACAGGGCGGAAGCTGGACAAAAACTACTCCACAGGCTCGGTTGGGAACTAGGCTCGAAACCTTCAGAAGTCTTCGTAGTCGGCCTGGTCTTGGAGGAACTCGGCAGCAGTCGGATCTTCGTCTTCCACTCCAAAACCTACTATACATATATATGAACAAGGTGAGTACTTTCGTACTCAGCAAGCCGGGAATGATGCCATGTTGGTTAGACAAGAAGAGCTAAGGGTTTCATTTGCGAAAGACTGCCTTATTAAACTCTTTTCTTTGCAAACACTAGTGAGTTCCAAATTTTAGTTGGCGGATAGAGGCTCACGCCTACATCCAATCCGCAAGTTGCTTTTCAACAACTCACCACTTAAGGAATCAAGAGTAAACATACATGTTCTTATTATCTTTTACTTTGCATTTGTTGGTCCTTTATCTCCCGAGTAGCTTCAACTACTCGTTGACCCTGAGACTCGGCTACAACCAAATCTCAGCTGTGGCACTTGATGCCCGCTACACTGGCTACAACCAGCTAGCTAGTCGGCCGCCCTGGCTACAACCCGGGGGCTCATCATCGCTGCCCTGGCTACAACCCGGGAGCATGATCATGGCACTGAATGCCCGCTAGGCTGGCTACCACCAGCTAGCTAAAACACTGCTGCCCTGGCTACAACCCGGGAGCGTGCTCATCACCGTCTTCTGGCTACAACCCGAAGACTGAATTGCCGCCCTGGCTACAACCCGGGGGCTTAAACTTTGCTGCCCTGGCTACAACCCGGGAGCATGATCTTCATCCTGTTTACTTTTCATACACTTGTTTATGGTGCTTAACACCCCGGACCACACAGATCCGTTTCTGGCCACACAGGCCTTCCGTTTGCTTACTCGGCAAACTCAGGTCACGGTTCCCTTTCCGTCAAACACTTTTCACAAATCACTGGCAAACAAATCTACGCCATGGGAATCGATCCTTAATGATAATACATAGCCAAGCCACACAGGCACTGTCTCTGTACATCAAGATTTTCACAAATCTTTCCTTTATTTCACAAAACGCGCCGATACACAAAGTATCGGGTTTTCCAAACTGTTTAGTAAAACCCATCATTTTTCCCAACGACAAACAACGTTGCAGGGCTAAGCCATTTTACTCGGCATCGTATCCTCAGATAGGATGCTAGCGTGCCATTTGTGGGGCTCTTCAAGGGAGAAATATAACAACATCCTACCAAATAAGTGCTACTACTGGGCGGGTCCATCGGTTGCGCTTGCATAACCGAGGCCAATAGTTTAAAAAGGTGTAAACTAAGCATGCATATATTTTCCAAACAACATAGTTTTGCATATATGGGAAACAATATGATCAAAGAGGCTTGCCTTGTTCCAAGGAGGGGTCTTCTTCGGCGAAGGTGGCTTCGGGATCGTCCACCGGTTCAGGTTCTGAACAAGCAGAAAGAAACACTGATAAGCAGGAGAAGTAAAACACCAAGAAAAAGGATCAAGAAGTAGTCGGCTGCAGAAAAGGGGGCAGTCGGCTGAACCAGGCTTGCGAACCAGGCGACAGAGCTCCAAAGCTTGAGAGGATGAAAACTTAGTAGAGCTGGAGCTGGCCGGTTTGCAAAACAAAGGAAGAAGGGGGCACGGTTGGCCATATATATATATATATAGCCGACGTGCAAGGTTGAGGCACGGTGGAGCTGGGCAACGGGTGGAGCAAGGAAGTCAAGATGAACTGACAGGGATATGACAGGAAGTGACTTTGGAGTCCAACTGGTCAGAGGAGTTGGCAGGCACTGTAGCTGCGATGAGACATTAAGGTCAAGGCTAGGACAGGTTGGAGAAATCTCACTGACCGGGCTTCGGACTGACCACTGGTCCAAGCGATGCTGCGGTTAGGTGAAGATTGATTCTTCACTACTTCGGTAGTCGGCGTCCAACGGGTGGGTGCAACTCGGGGGACAAAGAAGCAACAGGTCTCAACAAGGTAGTCGGCCATATCACAGTGCTCACTCGGCAGCGAAGGGGTCCGAGTAAGACAAGGATAAGGGCAGGGTACAAGGACTGAGTAGCAACTCTACTCGGCACAAGAGAGAAGGTAGTCGGCTGGCCGGGGAGAGGGAAAACGGAGGCACAGCTGACAGGATAGGAAAAGATTAAGATCCAGAAAACCAGTTACAACAGGGAAAAGGAAAGCAGGTCGTTACAAACCTCCCCCACTTAACAGAATCTCGTCCCGAGATTCGGCTACTCGGCAAAGAGCTCCGGGTACTCAGCTTGAAGGCGATCTTCTCGTTCCCATGTAGCTTCGTTTTCAGAATGATTACTCCATTGCACCTTGCAGAATTTGATTGCCTTTCGTCTTGTATGTCTGTCCCTTGTCTCTAAAATCCGAATAGGGCGTTCCTTGTATGTAAGGTTGCGTTGTACGTTGATCTCTTCCAACGGAACTTGCTCTTCTGGGATGCGAAGACATTTCTTCAACTGGGACACATGGAACACGTCGTGGACGTCAGAGAGTTCTTCGGGTAACCTCAGTTGATACGCCACTACTCCGCGTCTGTCGATGATAGGGTAAGGTCCGATATAGCGAGGCGCTAGCTTTCCACCCATTCCAAATCTCTTTGTTCCTCGTAGGGGTGATACTCGGAGATACACATGGTCTCCTATCTGAAACTCGAGCTCTCGTCTCCGATTATCTGCATAGTTCTTCTGCCGGGTTTGGGCTGTCTTCAAGCGCTCTCGGATAACCTTAACTCGCTCTTCTGCCTCTTTCAAAATGTCTGGTCCAAAAACCATCTTTTCTCCTACGTCTGTCCAACAGAGTGGGGTTCTACACTTGCGTCCATATAGAGCTTCATTGGGGCCATCTGGATACTGGCTTGATAGCTGTTATTGTAGGAGAACTCGGCATAAGGCAGACAGAGATCCCAGGTTCCTTCAAAATCCAAGGCACATGCTCTTAGCATATCTTCCACGATCTGGTTGACTCTCTCGTTTGTCCATCCGTCTGGGGTGATATGCGGTACTGAAATTCAGGTTAGTGCCCATTGTCTCATGCAACTTTTGCCAAAAGTGGGAGGTGAACTGAGCTCCTCGGTCAGACACTATCTTCTTTGGGACTCCATGTTGGCAGATAACCTTGGTCAGATACAGCTCGGCTAGCTTCTTGGCCGGGTAGGTTGTCTTGACGGGGATAAAGTGGGCGACCTTGGTCAGTCGATCCACTATTACCCAGATGGAATCATGTCCTGCCGGGGTCTTAGGTAATCCAACGATGAAATCCATTCCTATTTCTTCCCATTTCCACTCGGGTATCCTTAAGGGCTGAAGCAATCCTGCTGGCTTCTGATGCTCTGCTTTAACCTTTGGCAAATGTCACAAACTGCGACATACTCGGCAATATCTCGCTTCATTCCAGGCCACCAGTAATGATCCTTAATATCCTTGTACATCTTGATACTTCCTGGGTGGATGGAATAAGCGGACTCATGGGCTTCTCTCAAGATCAGTCTTGGATTTCCTTTCTGTCGGGCACGCAAATGCGTTTCCCAAACCAAACAGTTCCTTTGCTGTCGATGGAGAACTCGGGGGCTTTTCCCTGGGTCATGCTTTCTTTAGAGATACAATCTTTTCATCTACTTTTTGAGCTTCTCTGATCCGGTCCTCCAAGGTAGGCTGAATCAGCAAAGTCGCCAGCGTTCCTGGCTTGACCATATTTATCCTTAGCTTTTCCAGCTCTCGACTTAGCTCGGGTTGAAGGGGCGGGGTCAAGATGGCATTACAATGGACTTTCCGACTGAGGGCATCGGCAACAACATTTGCCCTGCCAGGGTGGTAATGTATTCCAAGGTCGTAATCCTTAATCAACTCAAGCCATCTTCTTTGTCTGAGATTAAGCTCCGTCTGAGTGAAGATGTACTTCAGACTCTTATGATCGGTGTATACTTCACACCGGTTTCCAACCAGGTAGTGTCGCCATATCTTCAAGGCATGCACTACTGCTGACAACTCTAGGTCATGGGTCGGGTAGTTCAGCTCATGGGGTCTTAACTGTCTTGAGCATACGCAACCACTCTTCCTTCCTGCATAAGCACACAGGCCTATGCCTAGTCGGGATGCATCACAGTATACCTCAAAGTCTTTCCTGATATCCGGAAGGATCAACACAGGTGGGGTAGTCAGCCTTTTCCTTAACTCCATGAAACTTTTCTCACAGGCGTCACTCCATTCAAACCTCTTTTCCTTTTTTAGCAATTCTGTCATGGGTTTGGCAATCCTTGAAAATCCTTCAATGAATCTCCGATAATAACCAGCCAAACCTAGGAAACTTCTCACTTCCGTGACCGTAGTCGGGGATTTCCAAGAAAGCACGTCTCTCACTTTCCCCGGGTCCACTTCTACTCTTGGGCAGTGGACCACATGCCCGAGAAAAGCAACTCGGTCTAGCCAAAACTCACACTTCGAGTACTTGGCAAACAACTGGTGCTCTCTTAACTTTCCTAGAACCATTCTCAAATGTCCAACATGTTCTTGCTCGTCCTTGGAGAAGATTAGGATATCATCCATAAATACCACGACAAACTTGTCGAGATATTCATGAATACCTTATTCATAAGGCTCATGAAAGAAAGCTGGAGCATTAGTGAGTCCGAAGGACATCACCGTATACTCATATAATCCATATCGGGTCAGGAAAGCTGTTTTGGGTATATCTTCAGATCTGATCTTCAATTGTGGTATCCTGATCTCAAGTCAACCTTAGAGAAAACTTTAGCTCCTTGCAGCTGGTCGAACAGATCATCTATCCTTGGTAGAGGATACTTATTCTTGATGGTTACTCCATTCAGTGCGCGATAATCAACGCACATCCTCTTGGTCTTATCCTTCTTTTCCACTAGGAGCACTGGAGCTCCCCAAGGTGATGTGCTAGGTCGCACAAACCTAGGCTCTCAAGTTCTTCTATCTGCTCTTTCACTTCGGCTAACTCATTAGCCGCCATTCTATAGGGTCTCTTGGATATGGGTGCTGTGCCGGGTAGCAACTCTATAGAGAATTCAATCTCTCTATCAGGGGGCATTCCGGGTAAACTGTCTGGGAAGACATAGGGTACTCATTGATCACCGGCACTTCTTCCAAAGGGACTATTTGCATGGAGCTCAGGAGGGGTCGGTTCTTAGGGTCTCCAAGGGAGGCAAACTTCACTTCTTGTTCAAAAGGGCACTGCAGGGTTATGGTGCTAGTTGCACAGTCTATTCGGCCCTATGCTTAGCTAACCAGTCCATTGCCAAGAATCAAATCCAAGCCTTGTGATTCCAGGACAATGGGGTTGGCTGAGAAACTAACTCCTTTAATTACCAAGGTAAACTCCAGGGCAAGATTGGTCTGACCTAAACTCCTTGCCAGGGGAGTGTATGACCATAGGTATACTAAGATCTCGAACATCCCAACCATACTTATCCACAAAAGATTGAGAAATAAAGGAATGCGATGCTCCAGAATCAAACAGAAACAACTGCAGGTACGGAGTTGACAAGAAACGTACCCATTACCACATCTGAAGCTTCTCGGGCTGTCTCTGACTGGATATGATTGACTCGGCCACGTCCAAAGGTCGGAGGGGCACGGGAGGCAGATCCATTAGTATATGTAGTCGGCTGTCCTCGACTGAACACACAGGGGCTCTTGAAGCGCTGGCGTTAGGGCGTCCAGGGACTGCAGGGTCTTGCTTCTGGGGACAGTGTCGGGCGAAGTGACCCAACTCGTTGCAGTTGTAGCATCGGCTTCCTGGGGCACTCGGAATACTCTTCCGCTGAAGCCGGCTGGGGTAGGGCGACTTTACACCGGTATTTGCACTGAGGGGTCGGGAACTGAACAGAAGAAGTCGGCGAGAAACAGACGAGCGAAACACCCGCTCTTGAAACTGGATGGGGGCAAACTGACGGGAAGGACTGGGGAGATAGGGCCTAGAACTCGGACCACTACGAGACTGCATCTGGGAGGCCTTGCGCTTGCGAAAACGTCGATCTCCTTCCTCGCATCTTCAACCACTAAGGCTCTGTTAACCATGTGCTGGAAGGTAGGGAAGTCATGGCAAGAAGCTGGATCTTCATTGCCACATTCATCCCTTTTCAGAAACCTTCTGATCTTCTTCTTGTCCGTGTTCACGTCCTCTGGTGCATAGCGAGCTAGATGGTTGAACCTGCTCAGGTACTCGCTGATGCTGGAATGTCCCTGCTTGAGGTTGTTGAACTCTTCTCTCTTGATGTCTATTACTCCTTCTGGGACATGTGCATCTCTGAAGGCTTCCGCAAACTCGGGCCAGGCGATGTTGGCGGCATCTTGATGGGGCAGCACAGTAGTTTTCCCACCAGTCAGCTGCGGAACCCGAAGTTGATGTGCAGCAAACTGGGTCTTTTCCGTGGGTGTGCACGCACTAGGGTTCAGCTTTCTATCCATATCCTTCAGCCAGTCGTCAGCCTCCCATGGCTCAGCGGTCTGCGAGAACTCGGCTGGACGGGACCTCATGAAGTCGGCAAGCTTGGAGCGGCTTACTGACTTGTTCTGGTCGAGCTTGATGGAGAAGAGGCTGCATTGTGGCCAGATTCTGAGCAATGCCTTTGCAAGATCTGGGTCTGGATGGCCATAAGCTGCTGGGTCTGCTGGAAGGTGAGGAGGTTGAGGCAATCCTCCAGGGTTTGCTGTTGCAGCGTCGAAGGTACCAAGGCCGGCTGCACGGCCACTTCCTGACATCCGATCGTGGGTCTGCTCCACTTCTTGTTCCTCCGCGGCAGTAAGCAGGTTGTTGCGGACTGGACCTTGGTCTTCAAAACCCAAGCGGGCCGGGGTACGGACGGCACGGCGCTGACGTTCTGCCATCTGGTCCTAGAAAAGGGCAACCAAAGGAAGAGGGGCTCAGCAAGGATATCGGCAACCAAACCGATGGAACAGATGAAGGAGCAACAAGATTAGCAAGATGGATTCAAGCAGCAGAACAAGGAATATACTTCGGGAACCCAGCCTCAAGGAAAAGATGATAGATGGGGCACTGGAACCTAAGAGCTTACGCAGGAACCCAAGGTAGGGAAATAGCCAAGAGTTTAGAAACATTTCCAAATTCTACAAAGCAGAGAGAGGTACCCAGACAAGTCCTAGTTTTTTTTGCAAATAGTATAGTTTTCAAAATAAGATCCTCAAAGACATCTACACGGGTGGGGTTTCGTTCCTAGGGCCAACCTTTTGCTCTGATACCACCGCTGTGGCGCCTCCCGACTAGGTGGAAGGCCACCATGTGCATAAGGCACCCGATCCCAGGATCAGTAGTCGGGTACGCACAACAATGATACAACACAGAGTTACAATAATACATAAACAGAGTACTTACATATACGTACAAGGAGATCCATCCAGGACAGACCCGGGATGGGCAAAATAATCAACTGGTAAACTAGCGAAACAGCAGAACAGGGCGGAAGCTGGACAAAAACTACTCCACAGGCTCGGTTGGGAACTAGGCTCGAAACCTTCAGAAGTCTTCGTAGTCGGCCTGGTCTTGGAGGAACTCGGCAGCAGTCGGATCTTCGTCTTCCACTCCAAAACCTACTATACATATATATGAACAAGGTGAGTACTTTCGTACTCAGCAAGCCGGGAATGATGCCATGTTGGTTAGACAAGAAGAGCTAAGGGTTTCATTTGCGAAAGACTGCCTTATTAAACTCTTTTCTTTGCAAACACTAGTGAGTTCCAAATTTTAGTTGGCGGACAGAGGCTCACGCCTCCATCCAATCCGCAAGTTGCTTTTCAACAACTCACCACTTAAGGAATCAAGAGTAAACATACATGTTCTTATTATCTTTTACTTTGCATTTGTTGGTCCTTTATCTCCCGAGTAGCTTCAACTACTCGTTGACCCTGAGACTCGGCTACAACCAAATCTCAGCTGTGGCACTTGATGCCCGCTACACTGGCTACAACCAGCTAGCTAGTTCGGCCGCCCTGGCTACAACCCGGGGGCTCATCATCGCTGCCCCTGGCTACAACCCGGGAGCATGATCATGGCACTGAATGCCCGCTAGGCTGGCTTACCACCAGCTAGCTAAAACACTGCTGCCTGGCTACAACCCGGGAGCGTGCTCATCACCGTCTTCTGGCTACAACCCGAAGACTGAATTGCCGCCCTGGCTACAACCCGGGGGCTTAAACTTTGCTGCCCTGGCTACAACCCGGGAGCATGATCTTCATCCTGTTTACTTTTCATACACTTGTTTATGGTGCTTAACACCCCGGACCACACACAGATCCGTTTCTGGCCACACAGGCCTTCCGTTTGCTTACTCGGCAAACTCAGGTCACGGTTCCCTTTCCGTCAAACACTTTTCACAAATCACTGGCAACAAATCTACGCCATGGGAATCGATCCTTAATGATAATACATAGCCAAGCCACACAGGCACTGTCTCTGTACATCAAGATTTTCACAAATCTTTCCTTTATTTCACAAAACGCGCCGATACACAAAGTATCGGGTTTTCCAAACTGTTTAGTAAAACCCATCATTTTTCCCAACGACAAACAACGTTGCAGGCTAAGCCATTTTACTCGGCATCGTATCTCAGATAGGATGCTAGCGTGCCATTTGTGGGGCTCTTCAAGGGAGAAATATAACAACATCTACCAAATAAGTGCTACTACTGGCGGGTCCATCGGTTGCGCTTGCATACCGAGGCCAACAGTTTAAAAAGGTGTAAACTAAGCATGCATATATTTTCCAAACAATAGTTTTGCATATATGGGAAACAATATGATCAAAGAGGCTTGCCTTGTTCCAAGGAGGGGTCTTCTTCGGGGGAAGGTGGCTTCGGGATCGTCCACCGGTTCAGGTTCTGACAAGCAAAAAACACTGATGATAGCAGGAGAAGTAAAACACCAAGAAAAAGGATCAAGAAGTAGTCGGCTGCAGAAAGGGGGCAGTCGGCTGAACCAGGCTTGCGAACCAGGCGACAGAGCTCCAAAGCTTGAGAGGATGAAAACTTAGTAGAGCTGGAGCTGGCGGTTTGCAAAAACAAAGGAAGAAGGGGGCACGGTTGGCCATATATATATATATAGCCGACGTGCAAGTTGAGGCACGGTGAAGCTGGGCAACGGGTGGAGCAAGAAGTCAAGATGAACTGACAGGGATATGACAGGAAGTGACTTTGGAGTCCAACTGGTCAGAGGAGTTGGCAGGCACTGTAGCTGCGATGAGACATTAAGGTCAAGGCTAGGACAGGTTGGAGAAATCTCACTGACGGGGCTTCGGACTGACCACTGGTCCAAGGATGCTGCGGTTAGGTGAAGATTGATTCTTCACTACTTCGGTAGTCGGCGTCCAACGGGTGGGTGCAACTCGGGGGACAAAGAAGCAACAGGTCTCAACAAGGTAGTCGGCCATATCACAGTGCTCACTCGGCAGCGAAGGGGTCCGAGTAAGACAAGGATAAGGGCAGGGTACAAGGACTGAGTAGCAACTCTACTCGGCACAAGAGAGAAGGTAGTCGGCTGGCTGGGGAGAGGGAAAACGGAGGCACAGCTGACAGGATAGGAAAAGATTAAGATCCAGAAAACCAGTTACAACAGGGAAAAGGAAAGCGGGTCGTTACACCAAGGTCGGCGGCCGTTCGTCCCATCGACCTCCCACTACGGCTCCAAGGCGCGTCGGTGAAAAATTGACGGTGGCGGCTGCGTCATAGAGGTATTCCAGCCACGGCGTCCCGGCGGAGTCCCGATCCTCTGGCGGCGGCCGGTCGTCCCATCGTCCTCCTATCACGGCTCAACGACGGCGTCGGTGAGAGTTCAACAGCGGCGGCTACCCTGCCTCGGCATCGAAAAACCAGCAGCGACGACAATGTGGGTTTGGGGCTTCCTCCGATGATGGCGATCTCCCACAGCGGCATCGGCGGCAAGGGCCGGTGGCACTTCCAGCAGCGACAGCGAGCGGCAGCCACGCGCGTAGATTAACCCAACGCGGCGGCTCCCGGTGTGGCATCCATCGGAGAGAGAGAGAACAGAGAGATACGGGGGGAACGCAAGGAAGATGACCGGTTCGGCCCAGCCGAACCGGGTTTGCTTCTAGAACAGGGAAAAACCGATCAATTACAATTTATTGCACACGGTTTTACTCTGGTTTTCTCTGGTTATCAACAGATGCAATTGTAGAGTAAAAGCAGGAAATAAATCTACTACTAATAACAGATCTACTACAAAATATGCATCTGAAAAAACCAAAGAACAAGCATCCACCAGTCTAAAATTAATCTGCAAATTGATAAACAACCAATTTTGTTACCGTAGATTGATTGGTACGAGAGAATTCGACGTCAGCCCAGCCGGTAGAGCTACTGATAACGTGTTGTAGAACGGCTACATCGACGGATCGCCCATATCCGCTTCCTTCCTTCCCACAGCAGATGAGGCGTGAGAAGATGTAGAAGATAATATCCCTTCCTGCACAATCACACCACAGAAGAAGATAATGAACACAGAAGACACATATATAGGGGTGCTGCTCTCTCTTTATTAATCAATGATCAATGTGTACGATGAAGACACCCCTGTCTCTCTATTTATAGGTAGAGGAGGCTACAGATAAGAACCATAAATTTATCTCTAATTTAGATTGGTCCATAAGAAATAATTTTATCTCCTAAAAAGATAAGGATTCGTAACAGTAATATACAATACAATGATGGTGATTATTAGCAAACAACAACAAATTAATTAATTAATGACAACCTTGGGGTAGTGGCGCGATTCGCCGTCGTCCCCCGCGCCGGCGGCGGTGGCGCGCCTCCAGGTCGTACTTGTCGTGGCCGGGCAGCCCCGCGGCGATAGCGGCCATGGCCTCCTTCTTGCACCTCGGCGGCGCCTCCTCCTCCTCGACCAGCACCTCCACCATGGCGCGCAGCGCCTCGCAGCGGCAGTGCGGGGCACCACCTCCCTCAGCTAGTGGCAGCACCGCGCCCACACTCCTAGCGGGTCGCCGCCGGCGCACCGCTGGAGTAGGTAGGCGCGGCACCCCGGCAGCGGGTCTTTCGGCACGGCGCCCTGCCCCGGCTCACACCCCGCGGCAACGTTACTGATCCTCACTGCCGCCCCACCGCGACGGCACCGACCACCACCACCAGCACCACAGCCACCGACAAGAGGAGTAGGAGCTTGTCTAGCTTGCTGTTGGACGCCATCGTCGATCGTCTTAGCTTTTGAGCAGTGTGCAAGTGGAAGCGAGGTTGGAGGTGATCGAGCTTTAGAAGGTTGGAAAGGAAGAGAAATGCAAGCGTGGGGAGGAAGATGAACACTTTTCTTTTTCCTTTTGCCGAGATGCTACGAGCATGGGCGCTCGCTGAATTTGTGAGGAGCAATGCTACACGTACTACAAAATTGTTACACAGTTCTTACAAACAAAATTCTCAACCGTTTGATTTAAGGCAGCCTTCTTATGAGCTTAAGGCTTAAGCTTATTATCTTATAAGCACGTTTTCCAAAACGTTAAACGAGCCTTTTTTTCCAAAAAAATTCTATGCAGCAATTTCTTAAAAAAATAAATAATCTATTTTTAAGTTTGTAATAGCTAATATTTAATTAATCATGCACTTATGATATTTCTCGTTTTATATACTGCTTACTATCTTCATCCTAAAATAGTTATCTTTCTAGAATTTAAAATTTATCCTAAAATAGTTGTCACACTAGAGTACTACTTGTCCTAACAATTATTTTTGATTTAAATTATATCCCTTTCTACCATAGCTACTTCTTATTCCCAACTATATATCATTTAATAAAAGACACTATGGTCTTTTCTTCTCAAACCTTAATATATGTTAAAAATCTAGAAAAATAATTATTTTAAGACGAAGAAAATATAAGCCACAATGTTTAGCTATTCCGAACACTACCTAATATTAGATGAAAGTTATCTCTGCCTATCGAATCCTGGGTTCAATGTTGGATTCCCAGCCCCGCCACGTGGCTCAGCCCAATTCATGGGTGCCCTTGGCGATTTCTCGCATTCGCACGTGCCCGGACTGAGAAGCCCTTCCGCTGTTCCACACGATAGGGGCGCTGCTGCGTGGACTGAATGAGCCGTACAGCCCACAGGCCTGTCGCCGGCTCCATGCACAAAGGCCCATGCGTGTGCTGTGGCCTGACCAAAACGCATACTACAATGCCATAAATCTTTACCTATAAAAATTAAAGTTATTTTTGTCAATTTTTAGTAAGTTGTCCGACTCCCATATGATTGGTATGTCGTCCGACTCTCATACGATTCAAAAATACAAAGCATAGTTTCTATCTACAGATTTAGTAGTTATCGTGCCCGTCTTGTACATCCGATTCCCATCCGTACGCCCGTCTTGCGCGCCATCCATATGCCAACAGTGCAGACATCCAATCTGAGTCCAATTTAGACCTGAACGTGGTCTTTGTTTGCTTTTCTTCTCTGTTTTGTTTTTCTCCGATTTTTTCCGCTGCTCCCCCAATTAATTATGATTTATTCTATTGCAACACACGAACATATATGCCTGGCAGTACACTAAAAACAAGTATACAACACCAAAATGTCTTGGCTCAATGTATATGCGTATGTCCATATAATTAACAACATAATTGTGAATGCACATAAGCTTGCCTTTTGTAGCCCACCGAAATTGTATATTAACAACGGCCACAATAGGTATATATGTGCATATTTCTTCTATTGAGACACTACAAGTATTAATGTATGCATAAGTTTTTGATCGTTTTTAAAATAATGTATGCATTTTTTTGCTGTCAAAGTTCCGTTTTAATCTTTTGTAAAGGCGCGCTCTATTATAGCTGGATCCAAAGATCTTTCATTTAAAAGAAAGCAAGCATGCATGCATGTATGTATGTGTAGATCACTCATGCCACGCGGATGTACGTCCAGTACCCATGTTTTGAAAATAAACACATTTTTATTATAAGAAATTAAGTAGGAAGGTTCAAAATTAAATTTAAATCATTAATTCAATCATCAAAGACAAGATTAGGAAAACGTCTATTATGGTCTTTCAAATGTATGATTTTGGCACGAATTTTAGAAACCTGAACTAATTCATATAAATTCATAAATTTTAAATAAGAGCTGAACAATACGAACGGCCTATAAACTCCGCATGCCAAATGGCACGCCTATTTTCTAGTAAAATATCTAGTTTCAATCATAATGTACCACAAAAGCATTTTGTTAGGGTTTGGTAAAAAAATTATACGTATAGCCTTTTCCATTTGTGAGTGAGTGAGATTGTGAGAGGGATTAGCGTGCAAATTAAACCAAAATACGACGATTTCTGCAGTATGCCGGCCTGCTTATTTAGAAACTGCTCGATAAAACAACCATGTTAAAAAAAGTGATTGAAATCTCATTGATATATTACCAGCATATCACGATATTGGATCCTCAGGATTTTCTTTTTCCAAAACAGACAGAAATTTCTGATTCGCATGTATTTCATCAAATGTGCTAGGTTTATTCAAACTGGTTCAAATTCAGCAAAAATGTTTAGAATAGAATTTATCTTAGTGAGAATTTGTTACCCCTAGAATTTTCAATCTGAAATTTCTGAAATATTTATAATACAATCCACTGAAACTTTCTATTCCTACAATGAAAAGTATTTTTGACAAACTTCCTATTGCAAAAAAGAAACTTTCTTTCTGAATATTAAAGTTTCTACTCGAATACAAAATTCCTACTAAAAAGGTCTATTTTTATTCCAAAATTTAGTATTCAAATAATCAATTCCTTGCTGCAAACAATGAAGATTTCTACTTGAGTGATAAAACTTTATAATTAAGTAACTAGAAATTCTTTTGAAAATAATTCCTAGAAAGAATATCATTGGTATTCATTACACATACGTGTAATACCCATTTACCCATTATTACCCATGCATATTTAGATGAGATGTACTACCTCTCCAGTCACAAAGAAGTGACGTCTTGGACAGTGACATGCTCACCAAGACACTAGTTTAATTAATGATAAAAACCTGTAAAAATATAGGAAATTTATATTATTTTAAAACTAATTTTGAAGAAAATTCTAGCCATACTATTATTAAGAGTTGAACCAAAATATTGAAAGAGATATTGATGGTCCAAGCTTGAATGTGTTGAAATATCACTTATTTGTGAGCGGAGGAATAAAACTTTAAATTCACCTTTACACTATGAAAAAGTTATCTAAATCAACTGAATTTTTAAAGGTGATTTTATATGTAATGGACTACGTTGTGGAAGTAATGGGCCATATGCACATATAGGGCCCCATATGTGTGTATCATACTTTCTGTATTTTACATGTCAACTTGTGCTCACACTAAAGAATTTTCATAAAAAATCATCAAGAGTGAATTGTGGTTTGGGTAACCTTTTATTGGCAAGTTTCACTTTGGATCATCTTTGACCTAAATTTTTTTACTTTGGAGTAGATAATTTTGTTTTTGTTTCCCTTATTTGGACCACCCCAATTATGTTCTTTGGCCATATTTAACCTCTCATCTGGCAATGCTATGGCTTGCGTTTAGGTGGGAGAGTTCGCAGGTATATTGAAACCGATGTATTTGAGGTTGTTTAATGTGTTAAAGAAATGATTTAGGATGGTCTGCACTGCAACAAAGGTAAATTTATCTAGTCCAAAGTAAAAATATTGGATAAAGGGTGGCCCAAAGTGAAACTGGCAATAAAAAGTGGTCCAAATTGCAATTTAATCAATGTTTTGAATTTCATATAATACTTCCATGCATCGCTCCTCTAGTACCCATTGGTATACCTAGCAATTTCTATTCGAGGATAAGTAACATAATTTCAAAGTATCGGTAAAATTGGTGGCTAGTGGCTACCCATCCAATTAAACGGTGGTACCCCTATTGCTACTCTGGCTTGCATTGCATATCATTGCATGCAGGTAACCGCGTCCAAGTCCAGCTTCTCATCATTTTGCCGTGACTCCCACGCTAGAACATGAAAGAAGTTTGGAAAAATGATTTGTCACACATCATGGGACGACCACACGAGTAATTAACCTGATGTGAGGAAGTGTTCGCATAGAGTGCTTCTCGACGCGAGCGCATTTTTTTAGCTTTTTTGGTTGGAAATTTGCTTCAATTCCACCTGCAGCATGCTTGATGTTGAAATAACTTGAAACCTAAGATCCATTTTTTCTTGTAGTGCTTGACCTCAAGTCTTCCCGAAATGACACAAGAGAGCTGGGTGCTTCATATAGATCCAATGGACGTGTTGGCGCCCACTAGAAAATCATCCCGATTGGAATTTGGAAGATATTTTTAGTGGTAAGAAACAAAACTAAGGTCCTCTTCTTTTTAGCTTATTTATTGGATTATTGAAACACATTAATTGGTAAAATTAAAGCGACAAAAAAAAATACTAGATTAGTTCTAAAATTTAAAATTGGATGCTACTTATAAACAACAGATGTTTTCATTTATATACAGGAACAAATGAAAGTTTTTCCTTTTTCTCTGCAATCATGTAGTGTAACTCTTTAATTTGATGAAAAATTGCTAAACATTGTTGAGTTAGCTTTTATTTAGAATTATTGACTCCGTATTAAACGGAAAGCTTCAAATTATTTAATTTGCTTGGTGACAAACAAAAGAGAGATCCATTACAAACTATGGACTAAAAAGTGGGGAAAAAGAGGACAAAACCTACTATTAACAATACAGACCTGAATTTCATATTTAGCCAAATTCGGAGGGAGTTCCCCCACTGTTTTCCTGTCAAAAAAAATTCGGAGGGAGTTTGAATTTGAAGGATGATGAGAAACTCCATGGAACAACTACTAGCATGATAAGGGAGAGCCCTATTGAAAACAGTTTTTTTTGAAAGATAATAGAAAACAGTTCTTACAATTCAAATTATATCACAATGTTTACAAGAATGATTCACATGATCAAGAAAGCATCTACGGGCATGTTTGGTTGCCTGGATTGATGCACCGGCCCACTCGCCTGGGCAAGCGTCTACAAAATGCCCTCCGCAGCCAGGCCGAGCAGGGTCGTCCTTGCTCTCCCGTCGGGCCTCTCCTCTCCTTCCCTCCGTCGCTCGTCGTCCTGAACCTCTCGTCGGCTCGCCTCCACAAAAAAGTTACTTGAAAATAGAGATCTTACACAAAAACAGGTTCATGAAAGCATCCACATCTCTGCAGCAAAACTCCACTAATTTTCATCCAACCATCAGTAGTTCCAAGGTATGCACTACATATCTTGGGTGGATATCTTACTTTCAGAAGTTCTAAATCTGTACTGAAAATCTTGCCTACCATATAAAATGCTCTTGTTTCTTTCTACCCATATGTATAAAGAGAAAGCAATCAACTTGGCATGTTTGAAGTCTCCTCTGTTTCTCAATGAAAGGGACCAGAGTCTTTCGTACGTCTTGTCGTGCCTAAACACACTGGCAATTAACATGTTGATGCTGGCTGTTTGATGCACCAGACTTGAAGTATTTGGTTGATGAGCCAATCCCAATTTTCATCCTGTTTCTGTAGTGGAAGCTGAGTCTGATATCACTAAATCAGCTCGTACCTACACCTGTGGATCCTCATGACTCATCCGTGCGAAGCATACGTTTAGCACACCAGCAGGTCACCCCGTCCTCATGTCTACGAAACTGCCAAGAAAATTGACCAAAAACATCAGGAATCTCTTTATATTCTAACATAGGCTTATTGTCAACGGAGAAAACTAGTCTCTTTTTGAGGCAAACAGTATATATTTAAAACAAGGTATCTGAACTTAACTTCTTCACTGACATAGATTCATTTATTCATCTGAAGTCTAAATGGAGATTAATAGATGCTTAAAAGAACAGGTATCATATCACATCCTTTTCTTTTGAATGGCCCATTTGTTCGGTCTTACTAATCTCAGCTGCCATACTATAAATCATGGAGTCATATTGCTCAGGATGTCTCACTTCCTCTCCAGCAAAGCAGTTGAAGCTATACATACCAGCAAATGTCAATCAGTTGATCATCAGCCAGCAATCAAAGAAAGCCATAACGATGTTCCACAGAAAACTGCAACCCACACTAGTGCTTCTCATCGTCTTGTTCCAGCCATGCTTCCTTTTCCTGAAAGCTGCAGCTGCAGAACGGCATCGGGGCATATCTCTAAGATCACAACGAATGGCCCTCCTCCAGTGGAAATCTACAATGAGAAGCTCATCACCGGTGCTAAACTCATGGCAGCGCCATACTAGCCCGTGCAATTGGACGGGTATCGTGTGTACTAGTGTTGTCGCTCACCGCAAGGCGCCATTGATGGTGACCAACCACCATCTTCCTACCAAATTCAAGCATCATTGGCCGCCTTGGTGAGCTCAAAATTCTCATCACTCCCATTCCTTACATATATTGACCTCAGCTTTAACAGCCTTGGTGGAGAAATTCCACCTGCCATCGGCACTCTATCTTCACTCTCCATCCTTGAGCTTGGCAGCAATTTTCTCCATGGGCAAATACCACATGAGATTGGAAACATGAGGGGCCTCAGTTATTTGGGACTCTCTTCCAATAACCTCACAGGTCACATCCCTACATCTGTTGGGAACCTAACGATGCTAGTTACTATTGCCATCCAAGTAAACAACCTCATCGGGACCATCCCCTGAAGAACTTGGCAAACTCACCAACCTAGTGAATTTGGGACTGGCTGACAATTTGTTAAGCGACCAAATACCTACAAGTATCAGCAATTTAACAAAACTAGGACTCCTCTACCTTTACAACAATCAGCTGTCAGGGTCCATTCCATCTTACTTAGGAAATCTAAAAGACTTGGAAGATCTTGAGCTCAGCAATAACCACTTCACTGGTGGAATTCCAGTCTCTCTTTGTAATCTCACTAAGCTAAACACACTTGAGCTCGCCGGGAATCAACTTACAGGATTTGTTCCCCAAGAGATAGGTTGGTTGTCTAATCTTACTATCCTAGCTTTGAAAACAAACCAGCTAAGAGGCCCTATACCTCCTAGCATAGGGAACCTTACTAGGCAAAACTACCTTAACTTCTTTGATAACCAGCTTGTGGGATTCATACCTGATGAAATAGGAAATTTAGCAGGCCTTGCATACATGCATTTATCCAAGAACCAAATTTCAGGTTCAATTCCTGCAACTTTTGCAAACCTTACGAGCATGAGAAAGTTGGCACTTTTTACTAACAAGCTTTCAGGTCCTTTACCAGAAGAACTTGGAAATCTTACAGGTTTAGTTGAACTCAATTTGTTCAACAACACTCGCTCCCTCTGCGGGGATTTGCCCTCTAACATTTGCAAGGGGCGGCAACTTGAAATATTCGACGTTGGCGATAACAGGTTCACTGGACATGTTCCTGGAAGCTTAAAAACATGTACGAGCTTAAAACGCCTAATCCTAGAAAACAACCAGATCACAGGAGATATATCGGATTTTGGGCCATATCCACAGCTTATTGAGGTAAACTTACAGGCAAACAACCTTTATGGTGAGCTATCAAAAAATTGGGCTGCAAGTATCAACCTGAACATAATGGCATTAGAAGAAAACATGATAACCAGAGTCTTACCGTCCGAGATCTCAAAACTGATTAAACTGGAAATTCTTGCAGTCGATGCTAACAACCTAACAGGGGAGATACCACCAGGAATGAGCAATCTAGCCAATCTATACATGCTCACCTTAGCACATAACCAATTTACGGGGCGTATACCATCAGAATTTGGACGAATGAGTAGGTTACAACATCTTGATATATCTTCAAACAAGTTAAGTGGGTCGATACCTCAAGAGCTTGGGAATTGCACTGATCTAATATTCTTGAATGTTAACAACAATAACTTGAGTGGAGAGTTTCCTATCACCATTGGAAATCTAGCAAATCTACAGATCGAGTTGGATGCAAGCAACAACAAATTCACTGGGGGAATGCCTGCAAAGCTTGGGAACCTGGTTATGTTAGAACATTTAAATCTCTCCCACAATCAATTCACTGGAACCATGATTAGCCTTTCAACACTTGATCTATCATATAACAATCTGGAAGGGCTCCTTCCATCAGGAAAACTGTTTGACAATGCTTCAACTAGCAGCTGGTTTCTTCACAACAAAGGTCTATGTGGAAACATGTCAGGCTTACCACCTTGTCCTTCAGCTCCTACATTGGAGTATCATGAAAGATTGTTCCATGGCTTGGCACTAGCTATTTCCCTTCCGATATGCACTGTTGATATTCTTGCAACTTTTATTGTGATTATGGCAATTTATAGAAGGAAAAGATCACAAGAAGCCACAACCATTCAAAGAAGAGATGTGTTTTCAGTGTGGAATTTTGATGGGAAACTAGCATTTGAGGATATCACTAGTGCAACAGAAAACTTCAGTGATAGGTACATCGTTGGGACAGGAGGGTATGGCACAGTCTTCAGAGCTCAGCTTCAAGGTGGACGGTTGGTTGCAGTGAAAAAGCTTCATCCAACTGAAGAAGAGATAAACGATGACAAGAGATTCCTCATCGAAATCGAAGTGTTAATGAAGATTCGTCATCGAAGCATTGTCAAGCTATATGGGTTTTGCTCACATCCTCGTTACAAATTTCTCGTATATGAATACATAGATAGAGGAAGCCTTCGTGCAACCTTAGAAAATGAAGAGCTTGCAAAGGAGCTAGATTGGGAAAAGCGAGCTGCTATTGTAAGAGATGTGGCTCAAGCTATATACTACTTGCACCACGAATGCAGCCCACCAATAATTCATCGTGACATAACAAGTAACAATATATTGCTAGACACCGCTTTCAAGGCTTATGTCTCAGATTTCGGCACGGCAAGGATATTAAAACCTGATTCGTCTAATTGGAGCAAACTTGCAGGGACATATGGTTATATAGCCCCAGGTATGTGAATTCTTGCTTCTTGCACATAGAACGTACATAGCAAAATGTCTATTCACCAGATTCCAAATTAATGTCAGTAATCTCTTTTGATGCAGAGCTTTTCATACACTTCAGTGGTGACGACAAAATGCGATGTCTATAGCTTTGGTGTAATTGTGCTAGAGATTGTGATGGGGAGATATCCAAGAGAATTGCAATCGCTTGCTTCTCTTGGACATGATCAAAGGCTTGCATTGGATAATTTGGACGAACGCCCATTATCACCAACGGTGGTGGCGGAAAGAGACATTGCTCTGCTTGCAAAAGTGGCTTTTGCTTGCTTACAAACTTCTCCTCAGACAAGGCCTACAATGCAAGATGTCTATCAGATACTGTTGCACCAGCGATCCTCTTATTCTTTTCCCACACCCTCTGAGGTCTGAGGCACTTTTAGTAATAACAGATCGATTCTCCCATGCTAAATAGCTCCATGGATTGTAAACTTTATTACTGAGGTCATTATTAAACTTCACAATAATAAGAAATATAGGTGAGGTTAATGATCGTCCCCCTTATTGAATACTTGATTCAGTCATTTTGTTTCTGGAAATAGAAGTCTGAAGTTGAATACAGTTGATTCAGCCCGTAATTTTTTGTCTAGGATAATGGGCCTTATGATTGTGAGCCCATTGCGCTCTTGTTTAAAAAAAAAGATGGTGAGCTCATTGTGTGGTTAGCCCTTGTAGGTTTCTAACGGAATAAGGAAGAATTGTGCCCGTAATGAATTGTTGAGCTTAGGTGTCATGTTTTCTCGGCCTGGTAGTTTAGGTTAGTTGTCTGAGAGTTTGTTGTAGTTGTGGTTTTCGTCTAGTTTTTTCTAATTAACTGTGCATTGTAAGGTTTGGCCTCGTTTTCTCCTTAAAATGAGGCATCTTCTTCTTTTATAAAATGCGTTGGCAACGGCTTGACCGTTTGAAAAAAGGAAGAATTGTGGACACTGGATGGAATGATGGTTCTCTCTGATTACGATGCTTTTCCCGCTTCTCCTTTTAGATCTGCAGTTCGCCCCAAGGCTACAGCCCCTTGTAAACATAACAATTTGATAACAGTGCACTTGGGAAGTAAGCAAAGCATTAAGGTACAGAGATGAGAGATACCAAATGCTGTCTACCAAACCCATGTCTACCTCATGGTTAATGATACTTATTTCTTCCTAACAGAAGAAGGTAATGAAGGAATCAAAGGACTCCCGACGAAACTAACTAAAACCCTGAAAAGAATAATAAGTTCATAGCAAGCCTCACATAGTCCTACTAGTACCAAATTCAGACAACTCTAGCAGTAACTTGCCCATGTGGTAGTATCCTTGTCTGCAGGACCAAGAATATTCAGGCTTGCGAGATAATAATAAACAGATTAAAAATAACAATAGCAAACAGGGCGATGCTCAAATAATGCTGAACTAGCATCTTTATCCACAACTCGATGGTATCTGAGAGACCTATAGTAAGCAGCAGTAAGAGACAGCGATGGGGAATAATTACTTGATTCTTACTGCTGGTACGGCAGGTAATCCGCAACCCACTGTCCGTCGCAAGCTGACCGAGATGAACAGCCCTGGACTCTAGCCCCAAGCACGTACGGCGGAGACGCCGAGGTGGTCACTGCAACGGCAACGACGGCGCCGGAGCGCGGCGCTGCTCCGACGGGCGCAGGAGATACGGCGGTAGGGTAGGGCAGAGGCTAGAGACGAGAGAGCCAGATAGGAAGGGCGCAGTTACTCTGACGTCGACTGTACTCTAAGTGAATCATTGACATGTGGACTTATTGCTTGTGGAGTCTATATATCAACCACTTAAAATTAAAAACAGTCAAGTTAAAAGAATCTACGAGGGATAGAGATGGGGTTTTGGTAGACGAGAGGAGTAACTGACATATAGATTACTTTACTACATGTCCATATGTCACTAGCCATAAAGTCACCTAGCTTATATCAGATAATCTCGTTTTTTGGCCCCCCACCCCCGGCACGTGCCGGGCGCCTCCATCACTACCTGTTGGGCCTTTTGCTTTTTTTATTTTTTTTATGTTTCCGATTTTTTAAAACACAGTACAAACCGAATGCTTATATATCAAGTACACTTATTCTTATAAACACATGTATGCACACCTATCCCGTATAAGTACTTTACATGCATGTTCTATCATGACTTACTTGAAAAGGGAAAAAAATTATAATTTTCAGAAATTTGCATAAATCATTATACACTGTGAGCAAAATAATTTTTAAAAAGAATATATATTCCAACAATTAACAAACGTAAGTGCTTTCATCCGTCCCAAATTCTAGAGGTGGCTCGCGAGCCAAACGAGCAACATGAAAGATGTCAGGCTTTCCACCTTGTCCTTCAGCTCCTACATTGGGAGCATCATGAAAGATCGTTCCATGGTTTGGCACTAGCTATATTTCCTTTCCGATATGCACGGTCGTTATTCTTGCAACTTTTATTGTGATTATGGCTATTTATAGAAGGAAAAGATCACAAGAAGCCACAATCATTCAAAGACGAGATGTGTTTTCAGTGTGGAATTTTGATGTGACACTAGCATTTGAGGATATCACTAGTGCAACAGAAAACTTTCCGTGGTAGGTACATCGTTGGGACAGGAGGGTATGGCACAGTCTTCACAGCTCAGCTTCAAGGTGGACGGTTGGTTGGAGTGAAAAAGCTTCATCCAACTGAAGAAGTGAATGATGAAAAGAAATTCCTCACTGAAATCGAAGTATTAATGAAGATTTGGCATCGAAGCATCGTCAAGCTATACGGGTTTTTGCTCACATCCCCGTTATAAATTTCTCATATACGATTACATAGATAGAGGAAGCCTTCATGCGACCTTAGAAAATGAAGAGTTTGCAAAGGAATTAGATTGGGAAAAGCGAGCAACAAAATCAACTTGTAAAATTCTTGTGATGTAGAGCTATCATACACTTCGGTGATAACAATAACATGTAATGTCTACAGCTTTGATGTGGTTGTTCTAGATATTGTGATGAGGAGATGTCCAAGAGAACTGCAATCTCTTGCTTCCCTTGGACAGCATGAAAAAGTTGCAATGGACAACCTAGACCAACTCCCATTATTATCAACGATGGTGGAGGACATTGCTCTGCTTGTGAAAGTGGCTTTTGCTTGCCTGCAAACGTCTCCTCAGGCAAGACCTACAATGAAAGATGTCATCATACACTGATACTCCACCCGTCCTCTTTATTGTTTTCCCACCACCTTGAATTCTGAAGCACTTTTAGTAGAACAAGTAGCAGATGGAGCAGCTCAAGATCAACTGTCCAATAAGGCCATAACTAAGTAGTTGTAGGATTTAATAACTAAAGGAGTTCGTCCATGCCAATGAATGATTGATTCGGTCGTTATGTTTTTAGAAATAAAAGTTTGAAGTTGAAGCTGCAGTTGATTCAGCCAATAAATTTTAGGGATAACCCTGGTTGTTTACAACGGACCAAGGAATAAGAATTGTGATTATGATCATTTCCCCGTTGTTTTTTCATGTCTGAAATTCGTCCTGTAGCTCTTTGTAAACACATTTCGGTAACAATTCACTTTGGGAGTAAGTTATTTTTCAGATAATGATTTTGGGAGTACAGTTAATCTTCACTTTTGTAAGGGATGTGATAATCTAAAGTAACATTTACCATTTAAATTTCTGAAAGACGAAAGTACTGTAGGTAAAAAAAAAACAACTTCAGCACGCAAGTATAGGTGGCCAACCGGGCCTTACAGGCCTGCCCGGCATGAGGCACGGCCTGCTACGGCATGGCACGTTAAGGGCCGGCTCCTATAGCGGGCCGTGCCGTGGTGGCCCACGTAGGGGGCCTCGGCCCAAGCACGGCACGCGCAGGCTATGGGCTGTGTTGGTGCCGGCATGGGCCCGGCTACGGCACGTGGGTTGGTGTCAGCCCGTTGGCACGGTTGGCCTGCCCGCACGCCCACCCCGCCCGTTCAAATTTTAAACAAGGGTGCGTCGCCGTGGGTGGCGGCCTGGGCCAGGCGGGCCGGCGTGGTGGCGAGGCGGCACGGCCGCTCGCCCAGCTTGCGCGTGCGACGCGACGTGTGGCAGGGCCGCCCACCTGGCTGAGAAATTCAAAAAAAAGAAAAATTGAAAAAAAGAGAAAAAAAATCACTAGAAAAGTATGTAAAAATTTAAATAGTGCTAGAAAATGTAGGAAAAAGGAACAAAATAATTTCAACAAAGTAAAAAAATATGAGGGAATTTTTTAATGATATCGGAGGAGGAAATTTCATATTTTGTAAACAACAAACAAATATAGCAACACATTTATAATTATATAATTAAATTTCTGCATAAATATAGGGAAAAAATGAGCAGTGATCTTTATTGAATTTGATATTACATGGCTGCCTCATTAAAAACTTTGTAATGTAAAAACTCATATTTGAGAAAACCATGATAAAGAAAAAAGAGTACAGCTCAAGATTAAAACTCAAAAATAAAAATATGCTACTCTAGTTCCTCATTTTCTAGTCAAAAGATTGTCGAACTGAGTAGCCAAATCCTGGTTTTCCGCAGGGTGTTGGGCACGTTCCGTAACTAGCTCCTAGTCTTTAACCGCAAGTAGCATTTCTACCACCCCGCTGCGGAGATTTCTTCTCCTCTCCTCAATAATTCTTCTACAAAAACTGAAGACTAATTTGGAGAAATCGTAGACACAGGCACCGTGAACACATCCCATGTAGTTTTGAGAGCACATAATATTGGGTCTTGTGATCGTTCTACCACCCGAGCACATTGAGATCTTCTTGGTTGATGGAGTCGCTGTCCAAGTAGGAGGACAACTCATGGGCGTCATGCAAAGTATGTCCATTACTTCCGGTGGCTGAACTTCCACCACCGATGCTAGAAGAAGAAGAGGAACTACTCCAAATTCTGCTCCACTGTAATTTCTTCTTACCTAGTACAGGGACAGGTGGGGCTCTTTGCATACGAACTCCCTAAAACTTAGTTTCACACTTTCGAAATACTTTATACAATTTAGTCTTAGCATCAAAGTAATAGTTAGTATAATCAATATTCATTGTATCCCCAATAAGATTCAAAATATTGAGGAATCCTCACATTTTACCCTTAGGATCAAGAATAAATGCAAAAGTATACAAGTATGGGATTTTCCTCAAGTATTTAAGATATTTCTGTTTCATATGAAATACTGCAAGTCCTAGTAGTTAGTCATCTTCGTATTCTTGCAATAAAGTGGCAATCTAAAAAATCTTAGGCAAAATTAAATTAGTAGTTGGATAGTAAATGCCAGATAATAACAGTTGCATTATAAAATGTTTCAAGAAAGTAATAAAACCTTTCGACAATATGCTAAGATTATTCCGTCAGAAGCGGTTGCCCATCGCTGGCAATATTTTTGGTTTACAAAAAACAGTTAGTGTTTCTTTGTAAGGTAAAACGTGCTTCAACATTAAATAAGTCGAATTTCTTCGAAGGTCCACATCCGTCTGGAACTTGCGTGGACGCTTGTCCGAAGCGATGCATAATCACTTAAAGGTCGCAAGTCGAGGATTAGAACCATTCAACCATGTTATGACTTCACGGATAGAATCAACATATGCAGCTACTCTCTTAAACCTAGATTTAACTATAAGATTAATTACATGGCATGTACAACGTTGATGTAAAAGAAATGATTCAGCATAAACAGAGAATAAAGGCTACAGAATTTCCATTATTTTGAAATTTGCAGCTGCATTAGCTAGTGTTACTGTAAAGATTTTATTTTTGAGGCCAAATTCCTCACAAACTCTAAATGTTCTTTCAGTAATATTTTCAGCAGTATGTGAAATATCGATTAATTTTAAAGTTATGACTATTTTTTGTAGTTCTGAGTTATCATTAACATAATGAGCAACTACACTAATATAGTCTTTTTTAGCGCTACCACTTCAAATATCAGAGGTGATATTAATAGAAAAGGTGCATGTAGCAAATAATTGTTTAATAGTATCCTAGCCTTGGTTATAAACATTCACCAAGTCACAGGTTGTGGTCTATCTACTAACAATTTGAAACATAGGATTATGAGCAGTTTTAATATAAGCCTCAAATGCAGTAGACTCACCAAAGTTTAAGGGTAGATCCTGTCTAGCAATTAAACAAGTAAGGGAATCTTGTGATACCTGAGGATCGTACTCCCATGCACGTACTGTACCGTTAAGATTTAGTAGCAGTTGCTGCGTCGTAGTTGCTATCCTTACTTCTTTGCACAGGTCTCAGCATGCCACCTCAAATGGCCTGTTCCACTAGATAATTTTCTACGTAGTTTAGTTTTACAAATTCTACATTTCACGTACGTTACCTCCCTTCCATCAGCGCCGGTCTCTTTGATCTCATCAAAATGTTGCCAGACAGAAGAAATTTTTGATCTCTTTGAGCCGGTTGCCATCGATACGCTCCCGCTCACAGTTCCTGATCCTTCCGAAGCTGCATGTATTTCTTTAGGTTGTCCTTGCGGTGTAGGAGCCGACCCGGAGTCGTCTTGCTTGACATTTGGGTATGACATTGGCATGTAGCTCGGATCGAAATCGCTTAGTTGGAACGATGAGTAGTTCGGATCTATCCTAAAATATAAATAAAGAAAATTAATTCATATACCGAATAAATAGTATGAACAAACAACACAATTCAGAAATTTTTTTACCTTATAGGAGGAGTGGAGTTATGGGGATGTGGAGCAGTGGAGCCTTCCCCAACAAATTTTTTGATTTTTAGACAAAATTTGTCTAAATCAAAAATTGAGAGCACAAGATGAGAGGTTTGGATGAGGCTCTATTTATAGGAAAAAATTTCACATTTTTCGGATTTTTCATATTTTTTGGCCCTCCAACAGCTAAATTCAAAAAATAGCCATTAAATACTAGTAGTTATGATACGTGTCGGCATAGGATTGAACCGCCACCGGGTAAACTAGCCATTGGACCATGACTGCTGTTGCCGGGCCATGCTAGCCCGCTATAGGCATCGGGCTATGCCGTGCTGGCCCGACGTGCCGCCCCCCAGCCCAGACATGGCCTGGCCCAGCGGCAACCATGCCCTGATTGACTTGGCATGGTTACTGTAATCCTGTGCTTAGACAGGACATGGCCCATCTGACCATCACTACATGCAATTATATTTCTTGAAGTACTTCTGCATCAGACTGAGGAGTCTGAAGTTGCACTCCAAGACAACAGGTACAGGCCGGTACAATTAGCTGCTTATTTAAATGCCATAAATGATATCAGAACAGCTGTTATAACTTGTAATTAGCAACTCTGGCAAGGTTATTCAGGGCATACAAGACGGTGAACTCTAGCAAGGTTATTCTGACAAGTACAGATAAAATAAAACTAAACCGGAGGGTGCTCGATCAAATGCTCAACTAACTATGTCCAACAGATTTGATATTCAATGATGAACGCATAACGTCATGAAACCTTATTTTTCGTCACAGATGATTCTTTATGACAAAAAATGGCGTCATAAGCATCATCATGGAATATGCGTCATAGAAAGTCTGCCATAACGAACCATTTTGTTTCGTCATAAATATTAGTGACTTTTTATTCTGCGTCATGGTATCAAGCAAATCTATGAAGAAATAGATCGTCATAAATAAAATAATAACATCACGCATTCTCCTAATTCGTCACTAATAAGGAGCACAACCACCTATGGTAGGTGAGGTTGTGACAATGGAAATCGTCATGAATCATGATAAATCGTCAATGTTCTGTTTCAAAAATATTGTGGTAGTAAATTGAAAAAAAAATCAAAATTACAATGATTTCATAAAATATCCACAAATACATACACAAAACTAATACTGCAGAACACAAATATACGAGATTCAAAGTGCATACTTGATTCTTATATAATTTCACATGCCCCATTCACATTTCATAACATAGCCAAAATCACATAAATTGAAGGTTTACTCAAATCTCTTACATGAACACATAAGCAAGTCTCATGCATAGAAAAAATAAACAGCTGGAAGCTTGTATCTGTGGAAACTTTGGGAGAAATGATCACACCCATGCCGTGCGTCGTATGCGTGTTTATACATGGCTGAAACAGCCTCAGCCGTGGCCCATACAAAGTTCTGGAGATCAGCCGTGAAAAGCTCAACCTCCGTGAACAGATTACAGCTTGTGATAACAAACTCAAGATAAGAATATATATCTCTCTATCTCTATTCTTAGAATCTGAGTATAAACACTAACACCCTCTCTCAATCATAACCTTGTAAGGTTAAGATTGGCTTTAAAATTCTCCAACAGTCGAACTGACAAAGGTTTCGTAAACCCATCTGCAACTTGATCACCAGAAGATACAAAATCAATCTCTAGTAATTTACGACTTACCTGTTCTTTGACAAAATGGTAGTCAACTTCTATATGCTTTGTTCTAGCATGAAAAACTGGATTTGCTGACAAATACTTTGCACTAAGATTATCACACCAAATTTTAGCTTCTTGAGGACTCTTGATGCCTAACTCGACGAGCACAGTTTGAACCCACATAATTTCTGCTGTCACATTTGCTATTGCTTTATACTCTGACTCTGTACTAGACCTTGACACTGTAGATTGCTTTCTAGCATTCCATGACACTAGATTTGATCCAATGAAAATAGCAAAACCACCAGTTGATCGCTTGTCATCCAAGCTACCTGCCCAATCTACATCAGAAAAACCACTCACAAGTGTGGAATCTGACCTATGTATTTTAAGTCCCAACTTTGTACACTGCCTCAGATATCTAAGTATCCTTTTAACAGCCATCCAGTGTACAATAGTTGGAGCATGTAGAAACTGACACACTTTATTGACAGAAAAAACTATATCTGGTCTAGTAAGCGTTAAATACTGTAGAGCTCCAACTATGCTTCTATATTGAGTAGCATCACTAGGACCCAACAATGTTCCCTCATGTAGAGAAAGCTTCTCACTTACTGACAATGGTGTAGTAGCAGGTTTACAGTTGACATGCCTACTTTCTTTAGTAGATCAGTAGCATACTTATCTTGTGTCAAGACTATACCATTATGTACCTTGCTCACCTCTATACCAAGAAAATAATGCAGCTCACTAAGATCTTTAAGTGCAAACTCTTCCTTCAGATCGTGTAACAATGCCACTGTTGCCCTCTCTGAAGAACTGGCTACAATTATGTCATCAACATATACCAGAACAAAGATACTAATATTTCCTTTATTTAAGAAAAATAATGAAGTATCCGCCTTCGAAGCACTAAACCCAAGCTCAATTAGATTTTTACTCAATCTAGCAAACCAAGCTCTCGGGGCCTGTTTTAACCCATACAAAGCCTTATCAAGTTTACATATGTAATGTGGTTTAGTGGGATCTTCAAATCCAGGAGGCTGTTGCATATAGATATCTTCTTCTAAATATCCATGCAGAAAAGCATTTTGAACATCTAATTGTCTGAGGCTCCATCCTCTAGAAACAGCTATGGACAGAATTATTCTGATTGTCACAGCTTTAACTACTGGACTAAAAGTATCTTCATAATCTATGCTGTCGGCGAAACGGGAATGGGGGTCCCATTCTGGGGATGCGTGGATCTTCGCCACATCGGCTTCCGGGGCCCATATTCTCCAAGTGGCGGCCGGCTACTACTGGTTCCCGCTAAGTGCCTGGGCCTGGGTGCTGCCCGGGTGCACCATCCCCGGCTATCGTCCCGGGCCGGGACGACAGCCTCGGTGCTCGTGCGCGTGGAGGGCTCGATGAGCTCTTTGCCCCGGGCACGAGGCCGGCTTGAGCGGATTAGCTCCCCAACTACCCGCATTAATGGCGAGGCGACGGGGCGTGTCGCCTCTGTCGCCTGCTTGGCCACGCGTGGGTCTCCCATGATGGCCCCCCCGCGGGCCTGCTCCCAGTGCAGTCAGAGACGTTTGACTTCGGTGGCGACGGCGTGTGCCATCACATCCTCACGACCCTCCGCATGGCTCAGCAGCGGCGCGGACGTGCATGACAAGACATAGCATACCTAAAATCTCTCTCCATGTACTCGGCACTGTGGACTCCCCTTGATCGATAAGAGGAGGATCCATGCCCACAACAAGGGGGGACTTTTTCAGGTCTGGGTCTTCGGCTTTAGCTTGAGTTAGTCTTCTTCTTCTCCTACGAGTCCGGCTTCCGGTAGAGCTCCCCGGGCTGATGAACTCCTTGTAAGAAGCAAACCACATTCATATCTCTCACATAGCAAACACACACAGGAGTAGGGTATTACACCTCCGCGCCCGATGTCTACTCTCCTCCTGTCTCCCGTGCGTGCCATTCTCTCTCGACGCGCATAGCCGTCCTGTGAACACTCCCTGGCCGAATACCTCAAGGAGGTTCCCAGACTCCCCGCGGTTGGAGTTCCATCCTCCGACATATACCATATTTTGTTTAAAACTTTGGCCACTAGGCGGGCTTTATATCTATCCAATGTTCCATCAGCTTTTCTTTTAATTTTATACACCCATTTGCATCCAATAACATTTTTCCCTCTCTGAGGAGGAATGAGATGCCAAGTGTTATTCTTAACTAAAGCATCATACTCAGAATCCATCGCAAACTTCTAGTTTCTATCTTTTAGAGCTTCTATGTCATTACTAGGTTCACCAGAAGCAGTAAAATAGGAATATTTGACTGTGCCATCAGTGTATACCTTAGGTTTATGAATGCCACTTTGTAAACGGGTACGCAGTCTTGGCTGAAGTGCTGTAGCATCGTCATCACCAGTTGCTGTAGCATCATCATCATCATCACCCATCTCATCATGAATCACATCAGGGCGACTCGGTTCTGTTCCCCTTGGCGCCTGACGCGATGAACCCGTGGCAGCAGGGGACTGGCGCATGGATGCAGAGGTTGGCGCACTCACCCGAGCACCTGCAGGATTAGCGCACGTGGCATCCAACGACTGGCTCGAGGAGGTTGGCTCTGCTGGGGATGCCGCGCCTGTCTGCTGCTGCTGAACCTCAGACTGCACAGGTTCTGAGTCATGTCGGGGAAAAACATCCTCGGAACTGGCTCTAGATGGACTTTCTGTGGCCACCGGACCTGCTAAAACTCATTAGAGGTAGTGGGCACAGCACTGTGTGATAATGGATTAGTCACATGATTCAGTACTGGTTCACCCCCAGTAGTATTTGCAAGATTAGGAAACAAAAGCAAAATTTCTGAGCTAAGGCGAGCTCCTGCATTAGCATGAAGTTCAGAGAAGGGGAACACAGTTTCATCAAAGATAACATCTCTGGAAATATAGACATGGCCAGAAGAAATTTCTAGGCACTTGAACCCCTTATGCATATTACTGAACCCCAGAAAAACACATCGTTTAGATCGGAATTCAAGCTTGCGACTATTATACGGCCGCAAGTTAGGCCAACAAGCACAGCCAAAGACTCTCAAAGAGGAGTAATCTGGTTTTTGTTGGAACAATTTTTCCAAAGGACTGATGTTATGAATAACTCTGCTAGGAACACGATTTATCAAATAGGTGGTAGCCTGGAAGGCTTCATCCCAGAATTTTAGAGGCATTGTAGCATGAGACAACAAGGAGAGTCCTACTTCCACTATGTGACGGTGTTTTCTTTCTGCAGACCCATTCTGTTGATGAGTATGAGGACAAGACACATGGTGGATGATACCAATTTTAGCAAAGAACGAGTTGAGAGTCTGATATTCTCCCCCCCCAGTCGGTTTGCATAGCCAAGATTTTTCTATCAAAGAGACGTTCTACCATAACTTGGAACTCTTGAAATTTCTCAAAAACTTGGGACTTATGATGTAAGAGATAAATCCAGGTAAACTTACTAAAATCATCAATAAAACTCACATAGTACTTCTTTCTTCCTACAGACTCAGGGGTAGGACCCCACACATTAGAGAACACAAGTTCCAAGGGATGTTTAGAAACACTAGTGGAAACAGGAAAGGGTAATTGATGACTCTTGGCTTGTTGACAAGCATTACAGACCGACTCATTTGAGAAATCAAAACAAGGGATATTATTTTTTTCGATAACTTGCTTAACAATAGACGACGACGAATGACCTAAACGACTATGCCACCGGGCTAAAGGTAGCTTGGCTGCACTGTAGGCTTGCTTCAAAGACGACTTGGGAAGGGGGTAGAGCCTGCGTTTTGACCTTCCTTTAAGAATTGTTCTCCTGGTGGTCTAATCCTTAAGAAAGAAATAATCACGATGAAGTTCAAGGAAAGCAGAGTTATCATTAACCAAACGATGTACTGAAATAAGGTTTTTCTTTGCTTGAGGAACATATAAGATATTTTTAAGATGAATGTTGTGACTACTAGGGGTATGAACAACAGTATGACCAATGTGACTTATATCCATACCTGCTCCGCTGGCAGTATGAATCTGTTCATTCCCGTTGTATTTGTCCTTCACAGTGAGCTTCTCCAAGTCTCCTGTGATATGATCTGTCGCGCCGGTGTCTATATACCAGTTGGTATCTACACCATAGGAGTTGGCGATTGCTACTGCAACATGTTTGTTGTTGGGTACATAATTTTCTTCATACCTATACCAGCAGTTTGCCGCTGTGTGGCCTCGCTTGAAGCAGACTTGACACGTCGGGAGACGATCAACTCCTCCTGAAGATTTGCCGCGTCCACGCCCAGCGCCGCCAATGCCATTGCCACGGCCACGACCTCGTTGTTGCGGCTGGGCGCCACGGCCAGTGTTGTTGCCACCTCGACCGCCATTGTTGTAGCCTCCACGGTTGGCAAGGTTGACGGTGCCTTCTTGAGCTCCCCGATAAAGGGATTGACGAGCTTCATAACTGAGGACCTGCGAGTAGAGCTCTCCAACCGAGATAGGTTCCACCCTTGCACAAATGGCAGAAACCACCTCGCTGAAGTCCTCACTCAATCCAGTGATGATATACTGGACAAGGTCTTCATCATCTAGTGGCCGTCCTCCGACCGCTACCATTTCGTCTCCAAGCGCCTTCATCTTCGCGAAGTACTCCGAGACGGACATGTTGCCTTTCTTGGTTGTGGTGAGCGCAATGCGAATGTTAATCGCTCGCGCTCTGGTATTAGATGAGTACATCTGCTCGATGAGCTTCCATGCATCAGCTGCTGTTTCACATGTAGCAACCTGCATGAGCACGTCCCTAGACACAGATGAGAGGAGATAGCCCAAAACCTGCTGGTCCGTGGCTTCCCAGTCTTCAAAGGCTGGGTTTGGTTTCTTCTCCTTTTTGCCATCGGTGATGACAGTGATTTCTGCATTGGGCGGCTTGCTGGCGCCGGTCAGATGACCTTGAAGGCGCGCTCCACGCACGGCTGCGCTGATTTGTGCCTTCCATTGTGCATGATTGGTCTTCCCGAGTTTCTCCGAGATCAGGTGACCGTGGAGAGGATTGGAGGTGGTGATGTTTGAGGTTGAAGACGACGCCATGTTCTATCGCCGTAGATCGGATCAACGCTTTGATACCATGTGGAAACTTTGGGAGAAACGATCACACCCACGCCGTGCGTCGTATGCGTGTTTATACATGGCTGAAACAGCCTCAGCCGTGGCCCATACAAAGTTCTGGAGATCAGCCGTGAAAAACTCAACCTCCGTGAACAGATTATAGCTTGTGATAACAAACTCAAGATAAGAATATATATCTCTCTATCTCTATTCTTAGAATCTGAGTATAAACACTAACAGTATCATGGGGTCTTCACTTGCCCAAGCAAAATAAGTGCAGTTTGTACATTAATCTTCATAGCTCTACTGCTATACTACTTTATTAGCATGTACACTAATCTTGATGGAGTCTAATTTACTTATATACATGTCTTGTTGACATAAGAATTAACAAAGGCAGTCCAACAAAAAAAAGAAGACAACTTCCTTGCTCATCTAGCTCCACGGCACCACCAAGGTAAAAGAGGATTGACTTCAGAGTTCAGTTTTTCAGCTTTCAAGAGTCAATTGTCTAGATGATCAATGATTCATTAATCAATTGAAAGTAGTATATCAAGTCTATAAATTCAGGTTGTTGTTGGATTAGTTGATCAGTCCCCATATATTACAAGCCTACTATTTTCTATTTCAAAACGAGGTTGCACATATGCAAAGTGGCATATAGAATTGTATATATTTTGTATTTCAAGTTATATTTTTTATCATACATTCTTTAGGGGCGGATGCATCTTTTAGAGGGAGTCTTCTTCCTCTAGCCCCCATTTTTTTCTTCTTTCCTCTTCTCTCTCCTTTTGTTTTCCATAGGGATCCAGCCAGTAGGGAGGCTGGAGCCCCCACGCTAGATCCGCCCTTGCATTCGTACTGGTGAAGTTTTAGTCAATTTTATTGATGATTTTTTTCAATAAAGCGCAAATGTAATAAACACATTTTAAGCTGATTTACATAAATAAAATTAGTAACTTACTTAAAAGTTGCACTGTCTCCTCTCTAAGCTCATTTGCACATGGACATTAAGAAAAAGAAAGAGAAGGTGAGGAGAAAGGTAATATCCAATATGTAATGAGTGTAACCTCAAGACAAATTTTAACCTGAAGCTTCAATTGACAAAGATACTTGTTAGTTTAGCAAACAATACCTTCTGTTTGGGCATTTCGAGCTGCCTCAAATTTTTTTCTGTAGCCACTCAAAAATCAGAATCCCTAAAATTGAGAAAGACTTTTAGCAGTCATTCATTCATATGTTTAACAAGAGCATGAAATCCCAAAGGTAGTTGTGACAAATAAAAATCCATGCAACATAAAGAGGTATACACTTCACTGCTTTGATTCGTAGAACAACATAAAAGCAGAGTATACAAGTTCGACTCCTACAAAACAAAAATGCTAGTGCTGCTATCTGAGAGCAGCGTGACACTCCTGCTTGTTGGTTGATGTTTGCTATCTCCTTCCTCCTTCCCACACTCCATGGTGGGGATGAGCCAGAGGTAGGAGTGGTGTGCCTGCGACCGCTGCTCCCAGAGAATGGGGAATAGAGTGAGAGAACGGGTTTGATCTGGTTGGCTAGGCGGAAATGACAAAACTAGCCTTTCAGTGAGCCTGTGAGAAGGTGTGTAACTGTGTATACTGCATAGATAAGGGGGCAAAGTAGTCTTTTTCTTGGCATGGATGAAATTTATGGTGCAGATTTGGGGGGTCACAGGATGGTTGGAGGGAAATTTTTAGTTTGGCGAGAGGGAAGAATACTTTGGACATGATTTAAAAAATAGGCAAAATCATTTTGAGAGGAAAAAAATAAATTTTTAATTGATGTAACAGATATACGGTATGTTCTTAAAATATATATACAACAAATTGATAATTTAATGTTTATTAGTCTTAATTTTGAAACTTTTGACCCTATGTTAAAGATCCGTGCACATTTTGAAATAGTTTTTCTCTACAAAATCAAAATAAAGAAACTAACATGATCAAAATCATAATAAACTTTAAACGAGCACATGTCACTTCTAACTCTGGCTTTCCTCCTCACTGCCATCCTCGTTGGTTATAGTCATGATTCGCCATGCTTACTAGGACTACAAGTTCTTCATAATACTCTTCTTTGCAAAAAGTTAGGATACTTAGATTTATATATATACTCTCATTTACTGTATATACAAGGTTCAAATAACTTGTACAAATGAATTACTTAATTGTATTTTTCATGGTATTTGCTATTATTCCGTGACATTATGTGTCAGAATTGTCACAAATGTATGTATTCTATGACGATATATTCGTAGTTCGTCATAAAAGTAAGATCATTTATGATGAATTCAGTTGAAATCGTCACTAAGAAGTAACTATTGGCTTTGAGAAACTACACATAAGATAGAGAAGCTTGGTGTGCATATAGAATTGAGAAAGAGCTTTCACAACCCACAAAATAGGAACTAAATTTAGAAATTGCATGTCCGTTCAAAAAGCTTTTCTAGCATCCATAGAACCAAATGATTACCCACTAAATGAGGACATTACTTGAGAGTAAACTAATAGAAACACAAGAAGAGTTGAGAGAAATATAAGTATCAATGTGGTGTGTAGTCATTTAGGACAGCTGCTCCCATTTCTAGCTAAAATGGAGTTGGGAAAGAAGTAGCTTTGTAGCACATGACAGTCCTTGTGTTTGTCATGAACTTAGCAATCTTATGGCAAACATATTCATCATTAGCTTTTGAATTGATGAAAAAAAATTGTCACAAAAAATATTATATATCGTCACAATGCATCTTTGACTAGCTGACCTTGTTGATGGTAGAATTTCTATTACCAAATTGCAGTAACGATTCTGTGAAATCGTCACGGACATATGCTACTTAGGGATAGTTTAAAGGAGAGAAAAAAGATCACGTAAAACGAGATAAGCTATTAGCGCATGATTAATTGAGTACTAATTATTTTAAATTTGAAAAATGGAATTAATATAATTTTTAAAATAATTTTTATATATAAAATTTTTATAAAAAACACACTGTTTAGCCGTTGAGAAAAGTTTTTCCTCTCAACTACTTCCACGAAGCTCAGTTAAAAAACGTCATTGAATAGTATATTTCCATGACGACTATGCCTTTTGTCAAAAGCTTTACGTCACTGAACATCAAATCTGTTGTAGTCTAGCATTCCCATCTGTAACCAGATGGAATCTGACAGTACCAAGAAGCACACAAAATGTACATGCTTATATAGAACTACTAATTAATTAAGCAACGTAAGAGACAGCGAGGGGGCTGTAAGGAATATATAATTGATTCTTACTGCCGAGACGGCAGGTAATCCGCAATCCACTGTCCAATGTCCATATTGCAAGCCGATCGACCGAGCTGAACAGCCAGCTCCGGAGTGGACTCTCACATCACTGGATAAGCTAGCGCATCTCCGGCCCAACCCAAGCATGGCCGGCCGGCGAGGTGGTCACCGCCGCGCGGGACGCTGCTCTCCGCGGCGTAGGAGATGGGGATCGATCCCCATTTCCGTTGGTCTGCCCCCAGCTCGTAACAGGGAGGAAGACAACTTTACTTACTGGTGGGCCCAGAATTATCTCTCCCTTGTGTTTCCGAAAATGAGGAAGAATTTCTAGTACCATGCAGTGAAAAGGTGTAATTTGCAGAATTTTGCATAAAATTAGTATGTAGGCATGACTGCATGAGAGAGCCCAATAATCGTGGAAAATTAAAAAATGCGCTCTAAAAATAGGAAGACAGGGAAGCTAGCTTTCAGAAATCAAATAATGTTTTTTTTTCTATTGGACCTTGTCCGTGACTCTGTATGGTCTACTATTCTATTTTCTCCCTTGTGTCTATTTATGTGGTTTCTCTACCATTATTGGGACAACAAGAATATTGTTCTATGTAATACTAGCAACACAAGTTAAAAATTATTGAAAACACGGTTGATACTTCTGGTGTAGTTGTGGGTGTCATTAGGGCTCAAAATCTAAGTGCCCACGAATATTTTAGTGAGGTTATGGATTTGCCGTTGGACTCTTATATCTTTACGTGTGTGTTACGGACGTATTCACTATGTGTGTATGTGGTCTTCCGTATAATTGAAAAAACTAATACTATATTAAATATACTAAATATAGAAGAACGACCCAAACCATCTAGTGAATCAACAAGATATATATAGAAGAACATCAGAGTTCATCATTTATTCACCATATATAAATGTTTCCAAACAAAAGGAAACACTAATTATTTAGTAACCACACCACACACACAGCTATAGCTTATAGCCTAGTGGCCAGTCGCCGGGCTCCTAGGATAATCCAGCCAGTAGCAGACGCCACCGATGCCGATGGGGATCTCCACATTGCAGAATGCCGGGAGGCTCGCCGCCGCGCGCTTCATGTCCCCTCTCCGGCAGCCAGGAAACACCTCGGCCATGGGGTGCCCATGATCAGCGGCGCCGAGCTCCCTGTACATACCTGCAAGCATGTGGCTGAGCGCCGGGCATTTACAAAAGCTGTCGTCGATGGAGGCGAGCTGGCGGCAGCAGTCTCGCCGGACTTGCTCGTCCACGGCGCCGGCCGCCGTGCCACGGCCAAGGCACTGCTGTTTCACCAGCTCCCGGCAGCGCGGGAGCGGGTACATCGGGTAGCCCATTCCTCCCTGACAAAGCTCGCCGGGGCTGTAGACCACCTGGTCTTGGTGGTGGTCCGCCATGGTTGTCGTCGCCACGAGCACGGAGACAACCACGAGGAGCAACGCTGAGAACACTACCTTGTTGGATTCCATTTTCCTTTTTTTTGTTGGAAAATTTTATATGACGAGAATGATAGGTACGGAACAAAGAGTACATTAAGGGACAAAAATTTTTTAGCTACATGAAATATTTTCACGAATTAATCTGGGCATTATATGGACAAACACTTTTTAATTATTTAAACTCATTTTGAACGACGACTAGCAACCGACTCGCTTGCGCCTTAGCAATCGCTGAACCAACTCCGAGATGTTATTGACCTCGCGGGAGGCGCGATCAACCTGAACACAAAGTTCAATCCCTGCAAGCAATCGAAGAACTAGCAAGAATAGAACATAGGCAATCTGATATTATGAATATGAATGAAACATAGGTTGTATGGTGAAAACAAGGTTGGGATTCCGAAACTGTCTTGACAGGTGGTCGTTCGACACAACTGAAGAACAGAAGTTTGTACAATGGCTAAATCTAAGCTTAAAGAAATCCAAATCCTAGCAAGGGAGGCGGCGGCTCCTAAATAGAGAGACGACCAGGGGCGGCGTCCCTCGTGCACGCCCTAGAGTTACAAGGCCCATGGGCCCAAGTGGGGATGGCGCAGCACCCTTTTGACTCGGACTTAGAAACAAATGTAGATTGTTTTATTGATTGCGGCCGGTTCGAATGGAATTTGAAGATGATGTTTAATCCGTTGGAAAGTAGACTTCATAATATTTCCATGAAGTACAAGAATGTCCCTAATAGAGTCCGTATGAGGAAGTTATGCCCGTTTGAACTTGGTACCATCGCAGCAGTTCGAATCTGATTCCAGAACGAGTCCAACCCGAATTCTTGCTTGACTTGGTCCCTTTCCTTCGTCCTTTCTCAGATACCTAATCATAATTAAATCATTTGTATTAGATAGCGACTATTCTCAATAATATATGAACCTAGGAATGAATTCACATGGTAATTAAGTTGACGAGTACAAGCTCGAGTAAGTAGTCCTTGTTGTGGATGAGTTGGTGGATAAGTTGTATCCATGGAAGAGATGTTCTCATCATCCTCACATTCTTGCATCTGAGTCGTCCTTGACTCAAGTTTATCTTCTTCTCCCAAATATGGCTTCAAATCTGTAATATTAAATGTAGGGCTAACCCTGAATTCTGCAGACATTAGCTAACACCCTGAATGGACCATCAACTCTAGGCATTATCATTAATCTTAGCTAACACCTTGAATGGACCATCAGCTCTAGGCATCAACTTAGACTTTCGCAAATCAGAAAATCTTTCTTTACGCAAATGCAACCATACTAGATCACCCGGTTCAAAAGTTAAACTCTTTCTACCCTGACTACTAGCAATCTTATACTTAGCATTCATGCGCTCTATATTTTCTTTAGTTGTTTCATGCAATTTAAGAACAAATTTAGCATGCTTCTTAGCATCTAAATTCACTTTTTCAAAAATAGGGATAGGCAATAAATCAATAGGAGCATGAGGAGTAAAGCCATATACTACCTGAAAAGGGCTCATCTTTGTGGTAGAGTGCAGCGATCGATTGTAAGTAAACTCCACATGAGATAGACATTCTTCCCATACCTTCAAATTTTTCTTCAAGATAGCCCTCAACATAGTTGATAGCGTGCGGTTGATAACTTCAGTTTGTCTATCTGTTTGGGGGTGACAAGTAGTAGAAAACAGCAGCTTGGTACCCAATTTCGCCCACAATGTGCGCCAAAAATGACTCAAAAACTTCGCATCTCGATCTGAAACAATGGTATTGGGCACTCCATGTAATCAAACAATCTCTCCTTTGTCAAGCAAGTCTCGCACTTGACGCTCAATCTCCTTAGTCTCCTCCGGGTTGGTTCGGTATAACGCGCGGTTGGATAGGAAAGCTCCTGGGATCAAATCAATTTGATATTCAATACCCCTAGTTGGTGGCAGCCTTGGGGTATCTCAGCAGGAAACACATCCTTAAATTCCTGCAAGAGGTTAGTGACAGGAGGTGGCAAAGAAGAAGGTATATCCTCAAATGAAAACAAAGCTTCTTTGCAAACTAATGCATAGCAAACAGTATTACTAGCATTCAGTAGAGTCATGTCAGATTTGGTAGCAAGAAAACAAGCACCTTTCAATTTAATGTCTTTATTCTTCACAAGGACAGATTTAGATTCTTTCTTTTTGTGTTGCTCAAGCTCTTTTGCTACATTCTGATTTTCACTCTTAGTATTCTCCTGACTCTTCTCTCTACTAGCTCTAGCAATGTCATCTTTAACAATTTGTTCAGGAGTCATAGGATGCAGCACAATTTTGTTTCCCTTAAACATGAGAGAGTATTGATTATTCCTACCATGATGTACGTAGTCAGTATCATATTGCCAAGGTCATCCTAATAATAATGAACAAGCTTGCATAGGAACAATGTCGCAATCAACATAAGCATGGTATGAACCCATAGAAAAATATACTCTCACCATCCGTGTTACCTTTAACTTACCACTGTTGTTGAACCATTGAATATGGTATGGGTGGGGATGAGGTTTAGTCGGTAAAGCAAGCTTCTCCATCATATCCATACTCGCCAAATTGTTGCAACTCCCACCATCAACAATTATGTAAATCGAGCGTTCCTTGACAACGCCCTTGATTTGGAACAAATTATGGCGTTGTTTTTGCTCGGCATGAAACAGTTGAGCACTTAGTACACGTTGTACTATAAGGCTCAAATACTTGTCGGCATCTTCGGCGCCAACATGTTCCTCCTCATATTCAATTCCATCATCATGTCCTATAGGATTATTCGCAAGCATAGCATATGTTTCATCATCAAAATCACTAGCAGAGGAATACCTACCATCATCGCGTATAATCAATACACGCTTGCTTGGATAGTCCCGCATCATGTGTCCATAGCTTTTGCATCGATGGCATTGAACGTCCCTCGTTCATCCTGTCAAAGCAATCGAAGAGGAAGTTTTTGCAGAAAGTTGTGGTGCTGATTTGGGTGCTTCGGAAACTCGTGACGCCAAATTTGACGTAGTAGGGCACTGCTTGCTGTTGGAGGGAAGTGGTGGGTGCGCCACAGTGGATTGGACAACAGGTGTGCGCGGCGTCCATGAATTTGTGCGACCTGCAGAAGAGTTAGATCGCGTTCTCGTCTGGCGTCCCTGCAACTCACATTCAACTTTGCAAGCAAGATGAAACAATCTAGTAATGGAGTTGTAATCTTTGTAATCAAGAATGTCTTGAATTTCAAGATTCAATCCTCCCAAAAACCTAGCCATTGATGCCTCCTCATTCTCATCTAACCCACAGCGTAACATACCAATTTGTAATTCCTGATAGTATTCTTCCATAGATTTTGCACCCTGTCGTAAGCATTGTAGTTTATTTAACAAATCATGAGCATAGTATGAGGGAACAAATCGATGGTACATAATCAATTTTAAAGCCTCCCAACTGTTAGGTATATTGTTGGGATATTGACGGCAATGTTCTTTCCACCAAATAGAAGCAAAGTTGGTAAATTCACTTGTAGCAGCCCTAACTCGTATATTCTCAAGAAAATCATGGCAAGCAAATTTTTGATCAACATCTAATTCCCAATCAAGATAACCATCAGGATCATATTTTCCATTGAAAGGGGGCATAGTGAATTTGACCTTAGCAAAAGTATCATCGCGGTCACGTACCTCACGTTGTGGGGGTTCTCTTCGCATTCCTTGGTTAAAACTCAATTGTCGGTGAGCTCGATCGTTGTTGTGGTTAGCCCTATTATCTGCCTCGGAATCACCCACATAGTCGAATTCATCTTGTCCCTCTACCGTCACAGCAAGGGGAACAGCAGCCGAAGCTTGGACAATCTCCTCAAGGCGTGCCATAATATCTACCAAAGAGGTGTTAGTGACACCTTGTGCTCTCTCCATCGCAGCAAGCGTTGCGTTTGTCTCAATCTGGGCACCCTCGAGTTGAGCAAGTCGCTCATTTTTGACCCTGACATCCTCCTCAAGGCCCTCCGTACGGAGATTCATCTCGTGTCTGAAATGTTGGATGATTCCCTTCGTACGAGGAGTATGAGGGGAATCCTGATCTGAACACCCTCCAGAACCTGCCATTGTTAGCAAAAATACAAGAATATGGCCCTAACAAGCACTAGGGTATGGTGGTTCAAAAGTCGCTTGCACTCAATCCTTCTATTGAATTCTTACCAATTCTTACCAAGCACACAGGGGTGATCGGCAACCAACGATGACAATATATCTGCGAAGATTGGATAGAGCGATTGCCAGGTGAAGCTCAGCCTGTATGGTGTAGAAAAGGTGTAGCTAGGAAGGCTCAAGTTTGATAGCAAGGAGTAGCAATAATCAATCTAGAAAATGCAAGTTGAAAAATCATTCAATGCCGGTTAATGCTAGTCCTAGGTTAGACCATACTAGAGACGCGAGTCTAGAACACAAACGAGTACACCGCGCGGAAGAAAACTAGAGGACGCTGCACATAGAGTTTAGGGGCTTGGAAAAAGGATGACGTTTGCACGGGGAACCTTAGAATCACTTGTAAAAGGTTCCTGTCAAATTTGAGCAAATTCTAAGAAACTTGATTTTTCCTCGGTTTGCGGGCCCGTTTTGAGGGTCTAAACGACGTTTCTTAGGGTCGAAGTTGCCGCGTGTGTGCCTGGAGGCTCACGCGGATTTGAAAACCCTAGATTTTCTGGGTCGAAGTTGCCGCATGTGTGCCTGGAGTCTTCTCGTTTCCTTTCCAATGGATCAAGAATCGCTTGAATCGGAGGTCGTATGCAAAAGTTACACTGTTTTTTTTCTCTCCTTTTTCTTTCTTTTTTTACACACACGACGCTTTCCTCGACGTGGCAGTTTGAAACCAACCACTACAGTGAGACCAAAACGTGAACAGAACTCGAAACTCTAAAGGAACTAAACACTAAGACCAGCAAAGGACACGACGATGCAACCGAAAGTTCAATAATGCAATGTACTGAAAAGAAAAATTGCGAGGCTAAGACTGGTTTGACCTTATAAATCTTTGATTGAAAATATATATAACTTTTAAAATGACAACCTACTAAACTTTTAGAGGATGATGTGAAAACTATTAACAAAAATCCCAAAATATATAGAAGTGTTGACCATGTAAACTTTTAAAAGTGTTGACATGAACAATTTGTAGTTGTCTAAAAAAAGGTTTTATGTTGAACATGAAACTTTTAATTGAAAATATTTAAACATGTAAATATATTTTGACACTTGATGTTTTTTGTTGTATTGAAATATGAAGGTGTATTAAGGGAAACTACTTTTTTTTACTGTAGATGTCCTCATTTGTGAATTGATATTCATCTAAAGCGGAGAATGATTCCCAAAACCTGAAAATAAAATAGAATTATATGGATATACATACATACATACATACATACATATATATATATGTATGTATATGTATATATATAAAAGCATATGGAGCAAAAAAAGAAATGGTTTTATATATGCTTCCATATGCTTGATGCTGAGCTCATGACTGATGGAGTATTTCAGTTGGGTCTCTGTTGTTGATATGCATGTGTGTTTCGGATGTTGTACATAGTACACAAATAAGTAATAAAAAATATAACTAATGGATCCGTTTTGATCTGTCTCATAAAATAATAATACAGTTTTGACTTTCTCTCCAAAAGTAAAAAATGGAAAATGTTAAATAGTTAAGTGATAATCACCTGTGCTATAATTTTTTTTTAAAAAAGGAAAAATCCCATAGACATTCATAGAAGAATTGAAAAAAGAAAAATTGAGATCCGTTTCTTCTGAAATCATGAAATTAGTGATTGCTGCAAGAATAATAGTAGAAAAGAAAAAACAGATATTAAAGGAACATGTTATGTAGAACTTGTGTAAAAAATACTACTCATATTTCTGTATATGTCTTTGATCTCAGGATTGTGCTTCTCATTAAAGTTGTTGGCAATCATGTAGTATGTTAGATTTTCACGAAGTGGTTTGGCATCTTCCTGTTTAGCAGATGTATGAGATGAGAAAGTAAAAAAAAATGTATGGCACACTGAACATGTTTGAAAAAAAGGAAAATTAGTATGAAAAAAGTTTCATGATGAAGAAACACATGGTTATAAGGAGTAGGAACTCACTGGTATGAAGTGTAGTTGATTTTTTCCATCATAGTTTTGAATTAGTTTCATGATGAAGATTCCACTATCTAACCTGGTTTTGGATGAAGTTTGTTGACGTGAATTGAAATGAAAATTGAATTATAGAACCCAAGTGTTAAAAAAAAAGAAGAATTAATTTTTTTTTAAAAATAAAGGTTCAGAACTAACTCTTTGCTTAAGCATGAGACATTGTGTACATAGATTTCCATGTTGTAAACATTGACTTGGAAGACCTTGGATATGCATTTTAAAATGTTCTTTGAAAGTTCCATATAACTATTTTAGCTTCAGAACGAATTTGTTCTAACTTAGGATTGGGGCATAAAACTTCACACAACTATGATATACCAGAATTTGGAGTGTAATGGCAAGAAAAATCTGGTTATGATTAAAAAGTAATATATATATATTATGTCTTTCTCCTCATTTGCACATAGATGGAAAAAAAGGTGTTAAAATAAAAATAACAAGAGACTAGGAGTTACCATGTCCATCATATCAAGTTTATATTCCTGATTTGGTTTAGTAAATAAATTGCTTAGCTCAAAAGGATTAATGTAGGGGTCTTGAAAATTTTTCTACAATACCAAAATTAAACTTAAGATTAGTACGGAGCGATAAGACAAATAAGTTCAGTGCCTTACATAGTAGTTGAAAAATTAAAATTTTTTTGAGTAGTATTTCAGATCAGTGCCTTACATAGTAGTTCAAATTACTCATATATATTTAAAAAAATAATTAGAATGTGTTGATTTATATGATCAATATAACTATAATAAAACGAGAAAGTCTAATTGCAAAGACATAATTGGAAATTGTGTATAACACATGTAACCATTGACAAAAAGTACAATTTTTGAGGTAGTACAATAGAAAAAATTGTGGCAGATTTATATTGAAAAAAAAGAAAATATCATATAAGTTGGTATAAAGGGGGGAAGGGGGGAGGGGAACTTATAGCTGTGTCACATCTGACAATATGCTTAGAATAATAATGTGAAGGTAGCATATTGTTCAACCATTACTGCCTCAGCTAAAAAAATCAACACATATTTGTTTGTACAGCCATAAACTTGCATTGACAAGCCAAAAGTCTTGTGATCAACCCACTTTTTGTTAATTTGTAGAATTCTTGGGTTGTGAATATTAGAAAGGAAAAATAATTTGTTGATTTTTGATGTACAACAGAATTTCTTTGATATATTATTGTTATAGAATAAGAAATTGTTGGACAAAACCTGTTTGAATGAAAAATTGCAAGTAACATTATATTACCTCCTTTGTTCATAAGGTATATGGTTGATTATATATTCAAACACCTCCTTTTCAACAGGTGTTGATGTGTACTGAGAACTAGATATGCTTGGTTCAGCTTGTATTTCAGTAGCACTGTGAAAGTTGTGGCGTCTAGTAAATTTCTCTGCCTTTTCATGAAAACCTGACTTTTTTGATCTTGATTAATAAACATCTTCTGTTAACTCAGCAAATTTGTAAATTTTGCCAACTTCATCTGGAGTTCCCCACTCATCTGAATCAATAATAGTATTGTTTGCCTGAGTTATATGGATTGTATAATCCTGAAAGTTGGGACCTTGATCTTCATTAATTGTTTTGATCTTCTTCTTCATTGAATTGACAATTTCATGAGCTCTTTCATTCAAAGATTGGGGAATAGGTCTCTTTATGGTATCCTTGAAATCTTATGTGATTTGAAATGCATTGACTAATGATTGATTCATCGTAGGAGCTTGGTCTATTAATTGCGAACTGCAATCTTTGAAAAAAAATGAGATGATCTATCTTTTTTCTTTACTTGTAACTCATTTGATGAACAGTTGAAAATATTATCAAAGTTGACATGATCTTCTTTGTAGCCTATTTTTCTGTTGCAGTTATCACTAGCTTCGCTTGATACTGCTACCAATTCATTCAGGACAAATGGCTTCACATCAAAAGGTTGTTTGAAGTCAACTAGTTTCATTAGAATATTGTTGTGATCTTGTATAATGTCATATACTGTGTTCATGAGGTTGGTATTGTATATAATATCAAGCTTTGCTTCTATATCTTGTGGGACTATGCCATTGTATATACCTTTATGGTGGAACTGAAGCAAATCATCACCGTTCAAATTAGTTTGATGAATTATTGGGATAGAGAGAATTGAAAAGCTTTTTGATTCTTGTTTCCTTCTGGTTACTTTGAGTAGTTCAGCTGTGTCAGCAAAGTTGAATTGTCGCTCATCTGAGTTAACTGGTTAGCATTCCATCTTTTTGTCGCCCTTGTTTGCTGACTGATGAATTGGTGGCAAGATTTCTCCATCATTGATTCCCTAGATTTCATCTTCATTGCAAGTTCTAACTGATCTTTGTTGTTGGTGAATTTGATAATTTTTGCTGTGTCAGTTGAAGTCAAGATTACTTGCATCATCTTTGCCAAATGCTTGCCAATAATAGGCTGGATTACATTGAATACCTCTTGATACATGGTGTTCATTATGTTCTGAACCTTAGACTTCACCTGGTATATTAAACAGATGAAGAGTATAAACATAAGAGGGAAAAAAGCCATGAATATTTTTAATTTAAATAATTTTGTCATTAATAAAGGAAAAAGAAAGTGTGTTTCTTCTTTGCAGATAGGTGTACCTTGTTATGATTATGAACTGCTGAGTACGAAGGGATAAGTTGGTCAAGTTCATAAGGTAGATCTGGCAATGATGATGGGTAGAAAGTTTCATTGCAGAATGGTGTGGAATTAATGCCCTTTATCTACATTTTGAGGGAAGGAAACAAGATAGGAATTGCATGTTGTTAGTGTATAAAAGCAACAAAAATTGTGACTTGAAAAAAAAAAGAGAAACAGGAATAATGGATGTACCGGTAGTCTTCCATAGTTAGAACTATCAACCCCCAATGAATCAAGAATCTCATATCTCTTTATAAATTGTGTGGACCATAGACGAACCCAAGGGACACGGTCAGTTTTGTGATGACAGGTGTATCTAAAAGCTCAAAGTATATGATCTGTTGGACAGAAGCATATTTCAAAAAATATATGTTAAGGAAAACATGAAAAGGAGATTTTAAAAAAAGAGCTTTAATTATAAAAATCTAGCTGGTTGAGAGAAAAGGTAGGCGACATACCAAAAATGCAAAAAGACATCCTCCTAGTGTGCTAGATGCTCCAGACTGGAATTTGAAATTGACAAGACTAGCTTGTCTAAAACAGCAGCACACCAATCATAAGATTCAATTTCATTAGTTATAGCTATAGCTGTGAAGTATTCTGGACTTGCATGTTTAGAACTTGATGGGCAAAGAAATGTTGTTATGGCAATTAACATAAATACTCTCTTGAATGTATCATCACTTAACTCAGACTTGATAGCATTCATAAGTTCATTGATTGTTGGCAATGTTCCCTTGCAACCTGTTTCATCCATTATTAACTTCCTAATGTCATCATTGCATCTTTTGGGTATTATGTCACCACCGATTGGAATGCCCAGAACTTGATCGATTCCAAAGGAGTTGATAGTGCAGTTGTGGCCATTTGGCAATATCAATGTTCTTGATTTGACATCAAAGTGCTTTACTAGCCATACAACGAGACTCCGAGGTATGTAATCGCATGAAAGATCAAGCAAATGAGAAAAACCAATGGTACGGACTAGTTTTCTTTGGTGTGATGTGAGAGATTCAAAAAGAGCCATAAACTTGGGCAATGTTAATTTAGGTGAAAATTGCTGAAAGAAAAAAAATGTGATAAGATTAGCTGTTAATTTAATCGTAAATGAGTAAGTAACATTCGGACATGGCTTTGATTTAAATAAATCCATACCTTAACAGAGTTGCTATCGTGAGATGAGTTCCCAGGTGTCATTGTTGACTACATGCATTTCTTTGGAAATGCTTCACTGTCCATTGTGAATATAGTGAACAAAAGAACCTGCATAAAAAATAAAGTGCAGTCTGGTTTAAACAAAAGTTCAATGCATCAAAAATTTGTTCTACACTAAACTAATAAATAGATTCTACACTAAAAGTAATAAATAGATTTTGTGTTAAATGTAGAAATTTAAGCTGGCCTTCTACATGCCTTGAATAACACAAAGAAGAACCACTCCGAAAAGATAATTGTGTATTCAAACAAAGCAAGGAATACAAACATTGTGTGTTCAGACAAAAGCATGAATACAATCTTAGCAACCCCTCATATTTAATTTGTGGAAATACTGTTGAAGAAACAGGAACTAAGTGAACAAATTTAATATAGTAGTTAAAAAAATACTGCACGTAGGCACAAAAATTGTTGGAGCAATTCCAAATCAGAAAAAGTGGATTATTAACAAAGAAAATCACGCAAGAATCATATTGCTGGTTTTCATCAAATTGTATGTTTAATATAGTAAGTTTGATCAGATGTTTTGCGAGAAAAATGTATTGCTATGAAAGAAATGTAGCGTTTAGTAAGATTTGATGTTATAGTTGCTCCTTTCTCCTGTCTAATCACAGGAGCACAGATAAGAAAAAATTGTAACAAGTTTGCAGAAGAAAAAGAAGAGGAAAATGAAATAGAAACATTTGTTTCTGGATGAGCAAAAGAAATTGATGAAAGAATCAAGAAAACGAACAAGAGGGATTAAGAAAGGTAGAAGAAAAGTTGAAATCAACTTTCGAAAAAAAATTCAGATCAAAAAAGCTTGCCATAAAAGAAGAGAGAAACAAAAATCAGAGAAAGCAGTCATACCAATTTTGAAAAGGTATGATGATCGGAAGAAAGAGTAGATAGACATTGGAGAGTGACTGCTGTAAATTTGGAACATAACCACGACCTTGCACCTTCATACTGGTTATTGAGATTTATGAGATGCCACAAAAATATGACAACAGAAGAGTGGTCATTTATAGATATATTGCAGCAGAGTAGAATTCCACTAAGGAAGATAATGATGATATTTAGATGTCTAGGGGAAGCTTTAGAAACATTCCATTGGATGCAAAAGATATAAGCAACATTAGAACTTCTGAGAGAAAGAAGCACAGAAACAAGGATATTGAAAAGCTCCTAGATATTTTCAGCAAAGTTCAAAACAAGATCCCAAATTTCTATTATGCTTTGCAAGTCGATGAAGATGATACTGTGAGGAGTGTATTCTGGACAGATTTGGTGGGTTGAGTAACCTACAAACTGTTTTCGGACTATGTGCCCTTTGATTCAACATACAGTACAAACATGTATAACATGCCCTTCACCCCAATTATTGGAGTTAATAATCATGGAGACATTGTGCTGTTTGGTGCAGCTTTGCTAAAGGATGAGAAGGCTGATACTTTTAAGTGGCTATTTAAAACATTCTTGGATGCGATGGATGGAAAACACCCAAAATGCATTATAACGGACCAGGATACAACAATGCGGAAAGCTATAAAAGAAACCTTGCCAAGCACAATACATAGATTTTGTAACTGACATATAGGAAAAACAATGAATGGAAAGTTGATGAGTTATTATGTTGCAAGAGGTAACACGGGGAGTGAGATTAGAAGTGCAATACATAACTTCTTTACTATCGAAGAGTTTGAGATGCGATGGAAGGTAATAATTGAGGAGAAAGGAGCGCATGACAATAGCCATCTTTCACTTATGTACAACATTAGAGAGTCGTGGGTGCCAGCCTACTTCACCTATTCCTCTTCTCATCAACTACTAGAAGAAGTGAGAGTACAAACTCACTGTTCAAGAACTATGTGCAACCGAATGATACAATAACTAATTTCTTCAACCACTACAAGTTAATTCAAGAGAAAAATTACAACAAGCTTGATAGACGCCGTTTTACATCAGAATACACTAAGCCTTCTTACTGGTCAAGGTATCTCATTGAAAAAGATGCAGCTACAATATACACCGGAACGATTTTTGTAAAATTCCAAGATGAATTAAGAAATACAACTGCATACAACAAAAGAGAATAGATTCTAGGTGTGCATTATGAAGTGATAAGAGCGTTTCCGTATGAAACGGCTGAGTTCAACAAGTACATATATACAATAACTGTTAGTGGTGATGGGGATTCTATAAATGTTCATGCCACAAATTCAGCAGAGATGGGATCCGTTGTTGTCGTATACTAAAGGTTGCATTGCATAATAAAGTTACTAAAATGCCAGATAGTTTCATTAATAGTAGGTGGACAATAGCTGTAGACCCGACACTTGTTGGGATATTTGAAGAAAAGAAGGGAGGAAATGAAGGACAGAGAGAAAGCTCTATCAGATTTGCCATTGCTATGAGCAAAATGACAAAATTTTGTTCCGAAATGTGTTCAAATGGAAATGCTTATAATATGTTGTTGAGTGGAATTGAAACTCTTGACCAAGCGAGAACTGAAGTAATAGAAGAAGATTCTGAAAATATCCAAAGTGCACATGCTAATACAGAGGAGACAAACAATACTACAGGAAGTCATACTCCAGCGCAAAGAAAAAGATTGAAAAACCCACCTCCTTCAGCAGCAAAAGGATTGAAGCGAGGAGACAGGTTGCTAACAGTTCAAGAAAAAATTATGTCTCAAATTGCTAGACAGACGAAGGGGAGGAAATGTGGGTTTTGTAAGTTGCCTAGCCACACAAGAGCAAACTATCCAGAGTTGCTAAACAAAGGAAATTTAGGTCAAGTTGAACAGTCCTCATCAGGGCGGAGCAAGAAAAAGCAGCATGTTTGATTTTTTTAATTTAAAAAAACTGAAAAGAGAGAGGAGATAACCATTGACTGTACTTTGTTGGTGTAATGAGTTACCATACAGCTACCATATTGGATGCAGTAGAATATGGATTGATTTTTTGTTGTTAAAATTTTTATTATATGTTATGTGAACAAAGTTAAAGACAAACACAATATTATGAAAGAACTCAGAGAATGGTTTTTGCAGAGATTACCTTTTGGTTCCTTCTCTAGAATTGTTTCAGTTCTGGTATTGTTTTTGAGTTGACTTGAGTAATCAGATAGTTTGTAATCTTTTGGCGATACATGTGAATTTCAGACTGCCATGGCGAAAACAGTAAATGAAATTATATGTTGAATTAAATGGAATATTATAGAGAAATTGAGATGAAAAAAATGCTATAGAGAAAATAGCAATTTTGTGTATGACTGAGCCCTTTATATTTTTAACTATCAATATTTGTATTATTTAGTTCAATAACAATGGTTGCTGAACTAGCTAGCTAAGTTTATCATCTAAGTGTTGTTTTAGGTAATTTCTTCTACAGGGTAGCTCTACAAAAAATGTGCTGACTTACATCATTTACTTGCAAAACGGTTTCCTCCCGTCCCATTGTTCCATAAACTTCATTGTGTGCTAAGATGTAGGAAACCTAATTAGCTAAGCCATAGGCATACGATTTAACATAAAACGATGGAATCATCCATTGATGGAAGTCACTGCCCTAGGTCGTTGGCTGTTGACCTCGATCAAGCTGAGATAGGAGTCTTCTGAATCTCAACAATGTACTGCTACATGTGTTCAATTAGTTCTATCAGTGTCAGGTCGTTAATCATGTCTCTATAGCAATTAATACTAGCTTCTAACTCTTCTAGCAAATTCATCTTCTAGTTGAGGCAATGAATTGTTTGGAACATTAGAAGTGATTTTCCACTAATATAGCCTTAATTTTGGTACAACTAATCTAGCCCTTAGTTTCAAATTTATATTTTTTAGGAAAATTCAGTTACTGCTAATTAAAAATGCAAGCGATTGTATGTGCTGTTATTCTCTGCCAGTTTCCTCAGGGTGCAGTACCTCTACAACAGTAGAAATGGATTCATCAGGTCCTCATGCAATGACTCAGCAGAGTCAACACAAAAATGTATGTAACTATGTATGCATGCCAAGCAAAAATAATTGCCAACTTGTGGCATTGCATGCATATATTATATGTCAAGAATTTTAAATGTGAGCCATTTTAGATTTGTAATTGTGAATTAGGAAAACAGCTCAAAATCTACTACAAAAGCAGGTTTCTGTGTATGACAGAGCCCTTTGTTATTAAACTATCAATATTTGTATGATTAATGCAATAAGAATGGGCGCTGAACTAGCTAGCTAAGTTCATTATCTAAGTGTTGTTTTAGGTAATTTCTACTACAGGGGAGCTCTAGGAAAAAATGTGGTCACTTACATCATTTACTTGCAACGCTTTCCTCCCGTCTCATTGTTCCATAAACTTCATTGTGTAGATACCGCAGTCAAAGCTGAATGAAAAAAAGGACAGATGTTATGCAAAAATTTAAAAAGATGAAGAAGATGAATCATTAGTTGGAAGAAAGGAAAATAAAAAAGTGCTGACAAACTTAATTTTTTTCCCATACATTGTTGTTTGTAGAGGGGTTGACTGTATGCATATTGGGAATTTTTCTAAATCTTTCAGAGGAACATGAGTAAACAGGCTTCCATATGATTCTCTGAAGTTGTTGCACTGTGAAAAAACAAAGATAAACACAGAAAGAATGGTGAGTCATAAGAAGGTGAACTTAAAATAAAAACATATATTAGAATATATTCCATGTGCAGAATTTTTAGGGATTAGAAAATTTGTAGGTAACAAAATGATGGGGAGTATAGAAGAAAAGTACAACTCTTTCCGACAGTGCAGCAAACTTTGGGTTCATTGTAAGTGAATTTAGAACATCAAATCTATTAGCTGTAATATTGGTAATAACTAGCCACTGGTGTTGTGGAGGCCATGGGCCCCGGGTACCTCATCACAAGCATATGGGCCACTCGGATAGAGGATGGGCCGAGTCTTGTAGTTAGAGATATAGTAGCACCCGGTAGATTTTGCCTTGTACAGAAAAGAATATACAATCTTAGCTGAGTAAGATGTATCTCTAAGAAGAAAATCCCTTGGCCGTATCCGGCTGGGATTTCTACCTTGTACCCCTGTCCCCCAGTATATAAGGGGATGCAGGGCGCCCCCTGAGGGCACGAGCACATACGAGATCATTGATCTACACATATCCTCAAAGGAATACCACCACAACTGGACGTAGGGTATTACCTCACATCGAGGGCCTGAACCAGTATAAAATCTCCTTGTGTTCCTTTGCAGTCCATTGAGTTTCCCCTCGCCGAGTAGCCCTATAATCATATTGCCAGTGTAAAACATTGACAGTTGGCGCGCCAGGTAGGGGGTTCGACGATTTCTTCATCAACAATCTCGATGGATCCAACAAGCGGAGTCGACGGCAACAAGTTCTCCCCCGGAGGCACAATTTCTTTCGGAAGCCTCGATTTCGTCGCCGACCAGATCGGCAACCTCACCTTGGCCGAAGCAGATTCAATCCAACCGGCCGAGGAACCAGCCGACGCTGCGCCAGTCGGCCCATAGGACGCCGCAGTCTCCTTCATCGATCTACTGCGGCAATCCTTCACTTCGCCGAGCGTTGGGACAACTCTCTCCTTCGGCGTCCGACTTGCGCTAGGCCTTGAGCCAGCCCGGGTTGGGCCAAGAAGGGGAGAGATCATCAATCTCCCGCACGGATTCGGCGACGCCGCAGATCTACATCTTACGCGGCAGACCCGATCTCCTGCGATTCAGTTTGGACATGGCCAAGCGCCATTTCAGATTGGATCTAGAGAGGTCGGAGTCGTTCTCACTCCGATAAACTACTCGGACTCCAACTCCAAGTCGGATAACAGTTCAAACACTAGTTCGGACTCTAGTCTGGCAAGTTTTCTTCTGCCCCGTGAGATCTTCATGGCTTCAACACCACCACCGGAGGTGCGCCGACTACAAGAGGAGCAGCAGGAGGAGGCGCGCCGACTACGACAATAGGAGGAAACCGACCGCGAGGCTCGCAATGACGGGCTACGCAAGGCTGGGCGAGCTGCTTAGCAACAGATCCTCCAGACCAAAGTTGGCGACCACGATCTCTTCGTCACGCCACAATAGAATGTCATGGCCGTTGCAACCTTGCTGGACACGCTCTAGCTCGGGCCTGACCACCAGGCCACCCCGACTATCGCCAAGATCAAGGCGATGATCACAGCTGCTGCCTGCTAGCAACAACAACAGCAGTTGGGCGACACGATAGTACCGACTAACCGGTTGGGATCTCCAGTGGCAGGTTCATCTACATCAGCGCGGCGCTAGGCGGCCGGGTCAAGTCGGCCACGCAAGGAGTCGCGGCAAACGTCACTCGGCAACACCAACAACGACAACCGGCGGCGTCACCAGTATGACCGCCGGCCCAACCAAGATCTCCGAGTACGCCTACAACACGACCTCCGCCATACCATCAATGCCCGGTGCCACGAACGAGAAGAGGACGAGCGCCACCGACTGGAGGACGAAAATGAGCGTTTCGGTCTTCGCCACGAGCGGTTTAACTGCCGTGGTCGGAGCCGGAGCCCTCATGAAGATGAAGGCGTTCTAGCTTTCACCCGGGAACTACAGGACATCGACTAGCCGACTGGCTTTATGCCCACAGGGATTGAAAAGTATGACGGCAAAACAAACCCCGAGTCCTGGCTCACCGTATATACCCTGGCAGTTCGAGCTGCTGGAGGTGACCACAAAGCCATGGCTAACTACCTCCCGGTCGCGCTAGCCGACTCGGCGAGGACATAGCTGACAGGGCTCCCAAGGCGGTCGATCAGTTCCTGGGGAGAACTCAGGGAGCGGTTCATCGCTAATTTTCAGGGAACCTACGAGAGGCCGTCTTCTGAACACGATCTATATCAACTACACCAGAAGAAGAACGAGTCTCTATGCGATTTTATCAAGAGATTCTCCGAGAAGCGCAACAAGATCCCAACGATCAGAGATGAGGCCGTCATCACCGCCTTCCGCAAGGGAGTAAAGGACGCCCCGTTCATTGCGAAGTTCACTCGGAAACCGCCATCCTCCATCCGGGCTCTTTTTGACATGGCCAATAAATACGCTGACTCAGCTGAGGCGGTCGCAGAGGCCCTCGACAAGAAGGAGTCCCGACAAAAGGAACAGAAGGCGAAAGCCGACAACGAGCCATCCCAAAACAAGTCTGGCAACCGCAAGCGGAAGTCGGACAACGAGGTGGCCAACATGGAGCGAACTCGGTCGCGGCCCCAATGAAACAACGACTACCAGAAAGTCATGAATGGGCCTTGCCCCTTCCACCCCAAAGGCAAACACGCGGCCAAAGACTGCTTCATGCTTAAGAAGTTTGCTTCCGAGTAGGCTTCATCATCTGGCGCCGACAAGGACAAGGACAAGCCAGATCAGGGTCCGGCTGACGATTTCCAAGATCCCCAAGCCGATCTCAACCACATCTTTGGAGGGCCGTCTGCCTACGAGTCCAAGTGAAAGCAGAAGCTTATAGCGCGCGACATCATCTCAATCTCCACAGCAGACGCCCCCCAATACTTGCGCTGGTCAGAGACGTCAATCACGTTCACCCGCGCAGATCACCCAGATCGGATTTCACACCCAGGGCGTTACCCACTCGTCCTGGACCCGATCGTGAAGAATATCAGGTTGAAGAAGGTTCTCATAGACGGAGGCAGCGCGCTCAATATCCTCTTCGCCAAGACCCTGGATGAGATGAAGATTCCTCGTTTAGACCTGTGGCCGAGTACGGCACCCTTCCACGGGAAAATTCCCGGCCTATCTTCAACACCACTCAGGCAGATTACGTTGCCAGTCACCTTCGGCACGCGGGATAACTTCTGCACAGAAAACATCTGCTTCGAGGTCGCCGACTTTGAGACTACGTACCACGCGATACTCGGACGACCGGTGCTCGCCAGATTCATGGCGATACCACACTATACATATATGGTGCTCAAGATGCCAAGGCCAGCAGGAGTCCTCTCCCTCCGCAGCGACGTCAAGCAAGCTTTTACCTGTGACAAGGAGAGCTGCGAGTTGGCTCAATCCCAAGAGGCAACAGTCGGGCACAACAACATTTGGCAAGCCGTCACAACTGAAGTCGAGGAAGACCCAGTTCCGGCCAAAAAAGCGGCGAAGTCGGGAATTTCAGTGGACTCTGACACGAAGAAAATCCCCCTGGACCCTTCCGACCCCTCCAAGACTGCTCTAGTCAGGACCGGACTCGACCCCAAATACGAAGACGCACTCGTCACCTTCCTCCAAGTCAACAAGGATATCTTCGCATGGAAACCGTCCGACATGCCGGGCGTACCAAGGGTGGTGATTGAGCACGCCCTCAACGTGGAGACAGACGCCAAGCCAGTCAAACAATGGCTACGGCACTTCGCTCAAGACTGTAAAGATGCTATTCGGGAGGAGATAACCAAGCTTCTCGCAGCCGGGTTCATCAAAGAGGTCTATCACCCGGATTGGCTGGCAAACCCAGTTCTGGTCCAGAAGAAAAATGGTAAATGGCGGATATGTGTCGACTACACCGATCTCAACAAGGTGTGCCCCAAAGACCCATTCGGTTTACCAAGAATAGACCAGGTGGTGGACTCAACTGCAGGGTGCGACCTTCTTAGTTTTCTTGACTGCTACTCGGGATACCACCAAATCAGTCTGAAGGAGGAGGACTGTCTCAAGACATCTTTTATCACGCTGTTTGGAGCGTACTGCTACACCACTATGCCGTTCGGTTTGAAAAATGCTGGAGCAACATATCAACGGGCGATTCAACGATGTCTACACACTCAGATCGGGCGCAACGTGGAGGCCTACGTCGGCGACGTGGTGATCAAGACCAAGTCCAAAGAAGACCTCATCGCTAACCTGGAAGAAACCTTCCGCAATCTTCAAAGATTCCAAATGAAGTTGAACCCAGAAAAGTGCGCCTTCGGTGTGCCATCCGGCAAGCTACTCGGCTTCATCGTCTCACATTGCGGCATCGAGGCTAACCCGGAAAAATTCAACGCAATAATGAATATGGCTCCCCCGACCAACCAGAAGGACATCCAGAAACTGACAGGCTGCATGGCGGCACTCAGCCGGTTTATTTCCCGACTGGGCGAACGGGGTATGCCCTTTTTCAAGCTATTGAAGAAAGTAGATAACTTCCAATGGACTCCCGAAGCCCAGCAAGCCTTCGAAGACTTCAAGCAATTTCTCACATCACCCCCCGTGTTGGCGTCACCCATGCCCCAAGAACCGCTAATACTATATCGGCGGCAACTACTCAGGTAGTCAGCATGGTGCTGGTGGTCGAGCAATCCGAATAGGGTCACATCCGGAAAATCCAACGGCCAGTTTACTTTGTCAACGAGGTCCTTGCCGACTCAAAAACAAGATATCCGCAGGTCCAAAAGCTGCTCTATGGCCTACTCATCACTGTCCGGAAGCTGGTGCACTATTTCCAAGCACATCAAGTCACGGTGGTCACATTGTTTCCACTCGGGGACATCCTGCACAATTGCGAGGCCACCGGCCAAATCGCTAAATGGACGCTCGAGTTGATGGCGTTCGACATCACCTTTCAGCCACGGACAGCAATCAAATCTCAGGCTCTAGCCGACTTCGTGGCCGAGTGGACAGAGGTTCACATGCCTACATCAACAGCGAAGCTAGAGTACTGGACAATGTACTTCGACGGTTCCCTACGGATTGGTGGCACCGGGGCTAGCGTCGTACTGACGTCCCCCACCGGCGAAAAACTGAAGTACGTTCTACAAATCCACTTCCCAGCTTCTCACAACGTCGCCGAGTACGAGGCACTTATCCATAGGCTCCGCATCGCTATATCACTCGGCATCCATCTACTGGTTGTGCGCGGAGACTCCCAACTCATGGTAAACCAAGTAATGAAAGACTGGACGTGTCTCGACGACACCATGACGGCATATTGTCAGGAGGTCCGCAAGATGGAGAACAAGTTCGATGGGCTGAAGATAACACATGTCGTACAACAATACAATGACGCTGCAGACGAGCTGGCAAACATGGGATCCAAGCGAGAGGCGGTCCCGACAGGGATCTTTGTCGAGCAACTCATGGAGCCGTCAGTCAAGAAGAAACCAGCGCCAGAGTAGTCGGGAGGCGAACCTACGCCGGCAACAGACGAGGTGCTGCACATATGTCAAGATTGGCAGACTCCCATTCTCAAATTCCTCCTAGATGATGAACTCCCAGAAGATCGTAGTGAAGCCGAACGAGTCAAACGTCGAAGCAAGAGTTTCTCAGTCGTCGGAGAAGACCTGTACCGAAGAAGTGCATCCAGTGTCCTCATGCGTTGCGTCACCACCGAAGAGGGCAAGCAGATTCTGTAGTCGATCCACTCGGGCGTATGTGGCAACCATGCCACATCCAGGACGTTAGTCGGAAAGGCTTGCCGGTAGGGATTTTTCTAGTCAACAGCAGTAACAGATGCCAAAGACATTGTTCGCACATGCGAGGGTTGCCAGTTCTACGCAAGACAAACCAATCTCCCAGCTCAGGAACTTCAAACAATCTCAATCTCTTGGCCCTTTGCAGTATGGGGGCTTGACATGGTCAGGCCTTTCAAGAAAGCGCCAGGAGGGTTCACACACTTGTTCGTCGCAGTGGATAAATTCACCAAGTGGATTGAGGCTAAACTCGTTGCAACCATAACAGCGGCACGAGCAAAGGACTTCATCATGAGTATACTATACCGATTCGGGGTCCCCAGCCGCATCATCACCGACAACGGCACTCAGTTCACTGGTGGCGTATTTCAAGATTTCTGTGACGACTTCGGCATCAAGATCTGCTATGCATCTGTGGCACACCCACGAAGCAACGGACAGGTTGAACGAGCCAATGGTATGGTTTTACAAGGCATCAAGAGAAGGATATTTGACCGACTACAACCATACGCGGGTCGGTGGGTCCAAGAGCTCCCATCTCTTCTCTGGTCTCTTAGAACCATGGTTAGTCGGGCAACAGGGAAATCCCCTTTCTTTCTGGTTTATGGTGCCGAGGCTATGCTGCCAACTGAGTTAGAGTTCGGCTCTCCATGAGTTCGGGCTTACTCAGAAGACATCTCAAATAATACCCAATTGGTCGAGTTAGATCAGTTTGAAGAAGCGAGGGATATCGCAACAATCTAGTCGGCAAGATATCTTCAAGGCCTGTGTCGCTACCACAATCGCAATGTCCATGGCCACGCCTTTTTGGTCGGAGATCTCGTCTTGAGAAAAATACAAACCACCAAAGACAGGCACAAACTATCCCCAATCTGGGAAGGACCGTTCATTATAGCCGAGATTACGCGGCCAGGCGCCTATCGACTAAAGACTGAAGATGGTGCCCTCATCAGCAACTCATGGAACATAGAATAGCTACGTCCTTTCTATACCTGAGTTTTATACTTTTCCATGTGTATAGTTCCTCTCTGACTCACTACGCCGCTTGTTTCAACCGAGTAGTGAGTCGGGGGCTGCATGTATCTTAAGTGCTTTGTCAATAATATACGAGCCTATTTTACTTAAGTTACGAAGCTTCACTATGATTCTATCGTGTCTGCCCGAGTACAGCCTTCTGTGGTGAACGATTTTATTAAGTTCCCATAGACTAACTTGGTGCAGACCGTATAATCGAGTAAAGCTAATGACAACTAGTAATTGTTTAAAGCTTGGCGGCATTGCACGTATATTTACACATGTCTTTACAATAGAACACAATATACCGACTGCATGATCTACTGTCTTTACAGACCCAGATCTCGGGTAATAGTTTCTGCAGTCGGCCTCGCCTGGGCTATCAGTTCCTGCACCTCCTCAGGAGTTGTCTCCTCGGTGAACCCCTCCCCGATGGCTTCAACATCTGCCCTTGGGTAGATGGACTTGGTCATAGCCAGGGTTTGGGCCACGCCGGTAATAACATACTCATCCGAGTACCTCTTTAGGGCACTCGGTGCATCTTCAAGGCGCGCTTCCACTTGGGCGATCGAGCTGCAGGTGGTTCCCACCGGGCGAGGATCCATGATGTCAAGGAGCCCTCTCACGGACCCAAGGAGTGCCTCCCGTGACTCCTTGACGACCCTTATCTCCTCTGCGTAAGCCTGAAATTGGGCTTGGGAATTGGCTCTAGCAGCTACCCGGGTTCACCAACAAGTAAACTTGTTAAGTAAAGCTGCAGATGGAGCAATCAATGGATTGGTTAAGATCAGTGTCAAATGGGAGACTTATTGTCGTAGTCGGCCTCCCATCTGGCTATGGTCCTCTCTAGTTCAGCTTTGTCCTTCTCGAGCTTGACATTGGCCTCCTTCAACTCGGCCTTCTCCTGCTCAAGCTCAGTCTTGGCCTTTGTCAGGTCGGCCTTGTCTTTTTCAAGCTCGGCCCTAGCTCTCTCGGCCTCCTTCAGCTGGATTTCCCTCTCTGTTCGGGCCTTCAACTCGGCTTCGAGGGCTGCATGACAGATTAGTCAAGGACTCGACATTGCAGTCAGGATACAACCGGGCAGCTAGGAACAACACAGCTGGAGAAATATACTATGGATCTGGTCAGAAAGATACATCTAGGGGGCTTACCTCTAATCTTACTGGCTTGGTCCCAATTCTCAGCCCTAAGCTGAGTAACGGAGTCCCTCAGCCATGAGTCCCTTTCCTGGCAGCGCCCTTCTACTTCGGCCTTCAGGGCCCGGAGCTGGTCTAACTCTTGGAGCTGGGGGACAACCTGCATCAAGACTTCACTCATCTTCTCCGAGCGATCAACGAGCTTCTACTCGGGGAAAAACAGAGCAAAACAGAGTCAGTCGTCAGATAGCTCATACTAGCAAGAAAACCAAGACTACGAATACGACGAAGGTCATACCTAGATCCCCTAGGACGTGGCGAGTGTGGCGCGCAGCAAGCTTTCGTGCTCCCTTTCCGCCGCAGCCTCGTCATGCTTATACCTCTTCGTGGTTCCATCGAGCGCCGTCCAACGAAATGTCCGCGGGAACTTGCGAGGAGGAGCTTCGAGCCTAGGGAGGTCCGGCTTATCCGAAGGAGGAGACAGCGACGACGACGATGACGACGACCACGACGGTGACGGACTCCTGGCCCCCAACTCGGCGGCCTTTGGGGCCTCGGGGGGTTGGCTCAGGAGCTGCTACCACGGCTTCATGAACAGGCGCCGGCTCAGGGGCTGGAGCAGCGGCCCCAGCAACCATCCCTTGGTCGACTGGTGTCGGCGGCCCTGCAGTCGAGGTCATCCCAGTTTCTGCAACTGGGGCCATCGCCGGCTCAGCAGGAATCCTTGCTGGCTCTGACTTGGCTGGGGCAGGATCGGCAGCAGGGGTGGCCGGCGTGGTCCTCTTGAGGTCAATATCGACCTGCCTCTTGCACAACAAATCCGACATCAAGACGACACAATCATAAACATGATTCTCAGAAGACCCAGAATGGCCGACCTCTTGGAAAACTTGAGCTTCTGCCCGGGAGATCCAGAGGCCAGTTCTGGAGGGCTGCTAGCTGTCGGGCCAGAAGTCGCGGTAGTCGGCGGTGGCACTTTAGCCCTGGTTGGCCTCGTCCGCGGTGTAACCGGCTGGGGTGCTCAGGTACTCGGTGGCGCTACGGTTGACTTCATACTCGGCAGCACTCTCGTTGGGCTCGACGACACGGGTCCCGGCCTTGGACTTGATGGCCTGGGCGCCGCGCCGGTGGAGTCCTTTATCTTCAGACTCCCGGTGGCGGTGCTCGACTTCACAACCTTCTCCTTGCCCCGATCTGCAGCGGATTTCTTCCCCGCTCTCTTGGAGTCGGGCTGGGCGGCAGAAGGACTTCTCGGCCTCTTCTTTGATTTTGTGGCCGACAATGGACGTGAGTCGTCATCAAACTCCTTGCACCACTACAAGCAATTCCATAATGTATATCACTCAATGCTAGACAATCATGGATACATGCCTACAAGCAGTCATTACAGAAGAGAAGCAGATGTTATCTCAGGACGGGATGCAGCGCTCTGCGTCCTCGGTCTTGATCACCCCATTGGAGAAATAGGTGAACAAGATCTCTGTCACTTCTTGCTGGCTGATCACCTCTCGGCTTTCTCGGTCGGGGTCATCCTTCCCTTGATAGCCCCAGCAGAACTCGCACCTCAACTTCAGTGGCTAAATGCGTCGGGTCAGAAAACGCTTGGCCACCCAAGGGCCAGTCAGGCCGGCTTCCTTGAACTTCTCCAATCTGGCTAGCAACTGATGCACCTGGCCCATCTCTTCTAAGGTTGGGTCCGATGACCAATTGGGCGAGATTGTCGGGGGCTTCCCGGTGAATGCAGGCAAGGAGGGCTCTAGATCGGAACAATAAAACCACTCCTTGTGCCAACCTTTCGAGGAAAACTTCAAGGGAAGACTGATATATATCTTTTTCATCTCACTTCTTAACTGGAGGCCAGCCCCCCCAATCACCTGAACCTTATTTTTGGAGGGTTGGGGCTTTATGTGGAATAAGTGCCTAAAGAAGTTGAGGAGGGGTTCTACACCCAAGTAGCACTCGTAGAGAGTCACAAAAATTGAGATTTGAAGGATTGAGTTGGGATTCAGATTCACCAACTCCAATCCGTAAAAATTGAGAAGACGGCGGAAGAACTCGGAAGAAGGGAGAAACAAGCCCCGGTCAAAGAAAGAGGCAAAAACAACAGTTTCGCCAGATTGGGGATTCGGGACCGACTCACCCTCAGTCGGCCACCATCGGATAATGTTGCGGCTCTGCAGCCACAGCGACCTCTCCAACTTCTCTAGCTTTGACCGATTACAGTCCGAGGTCGGCCACCCTTCGTCGACGCCCCAACAACATCTGGAACCTTTGGCATGGCTAGGGGAACAAGAGATTTGGGGGAAATAAGGTCAGGGCCTTGAAATCGACAAGTGGATGCGGAATCGCTTGAGCTTCAGTGGGGGGGATCAAGCAATGGCGAACCCTAGAGGAGCGAGAAGCAAAATTTCGGCGCAGAGCTAGGAAGACGAAACGATTGGTCGCGCGGGAAAGATGAGGAATCTTTTCTCTCTCCCTCAACCTTTATAGAGCCTGTGCCAACTAAATGGGCTTGGGCCTACAAAGACGGCACTGGACCACCAAGATATGAGTTCCTACAGTAGCACGCTCAATATGGGCCGCTCGCAGGCTGGGTTAAAATCGCAGTGCTGATTCTACCAACAGGAACCGATGAGGTAAACAGATATGCTTCATGAAGGCCTAATTGCTAAACACATGTGTTTGGGTATCTGTCTTATCCACCAGGTATTGAGGATATATCCTTATAAGGATCACAAGCTGGTCTTCATAAAAATTGGGGATGCAGGTATCTTTCTCGAGTATACCTGACCATGCAATGGATTTATTTTCATAAAGTGGTACTCGGGCTACATGCTTGGCCAACAGTTGCCATGAGCAACGTTATTCCAGCCGACATGACGCTGAAGAGTCTAACTTTCGAGTAGTATACTACTCGGGAGAGACTATAAATATTCTTTTCAGCTGACATGACGCTGAGGAGTCTAACTTTCAAGTGGGACGCCACTCGGGAAAGACTATAAACACCCTTTTCCAGCTGACATGAAGCTGAAGAGTCCTATATACGAGTAGCATGCTACTCGGCAAGACTATAAATCATATTTCGGTTGACATGGTACCGAAGAGTCTCATATACCAGTAGAACACTACTCGGGAAAGACTTCCAGGTTAAAGATCTTTGACTTTATGTTTAATTGTCTTCACAATTAAGCACAAAGTCGGGGGCTACACCTAATAGGTGTGCCTATTCGGCGCACACTATTCATACATCAACATGAAGCCCTTCATAGCCTCGCTACCAGCTGACATGAAGCAGAACTCGGGAAGAAGAAGCACTCAGACAAAGAGTACTCAGGAGCAATGCACTCGGCCGATCTTCACTATGGAGGATGAGCACTCGGCATCAGCTGTGACTCAACTATGAAGGTCTCAGGGGCTACTGTGGAGGCCATGGGCCCCGGGTACCTCATCACAAGCATATGGGCCACTCGGATAGAGGATAGGCCGAGTCTTGTAGTTAGAGATATAGTAGCACCCGGTAGATTTTGCCTTGTATAAAAAGGAATATACAATCTTAGCCGGGTAAGATGTATCTCTAAGAAGGAAATCCCTTGGCCGTATCCGGCTGGGATTCCTACTTTGTACCCCTGTCCCCCAGTATATAAGGGGAGGTAGGGCGCCCCCTGAGGGCACGAGCACATACGAGATCATTGATCTACACATATCCTCAAAGGAATACCACCACAACTGGACGTAGTGTATTACCTCACATCGAGAGCCTGAACCAGTATAAAATCTCCTTGTGTTCCTTTGCAGTCCATTGAGTTTTCCCTCGCCGAGTAGCCCTATAATCATATTGCCGGTGTAAAACATCGATAGGTGTCTGTTGGTACAGACGGACATCATTACTTGAGAATGAAAAATGATTAAAGGAATAACTGTGATCATCATTGAAAAAAATGTTGCAGTTATATGTCAAAATATAAATTCATATCATATATGAGGGAAAACAAAAGTATAGAAAAATAAGATTCAAATATACTTGCGATGTCAAACTCATTGAGATTAAACCCAATGCGTGCAGCATTGACCTTTTCACTAAGACTTTGGATATTTGGAGAATGGTGAATCAACATATCCTTGAAAAGCAGGAAATAAAATGAAGTCATGTTTAGAACAAAATCTATATAAAGAAAAGTGTAAATATAAAAAGAGAACACTATACTTACAGTAATTTCTATAGTCAGATAACACTTGAAATGGGCGCTCTTCACAAGCTTTTGATCATAATTGAGTGCTTCACAGAAAACGTTCATAACAAATGTGCCAATGCATTTCCTAGGCCTCATTGACTCACTGAACAAATGGTGTTCAACCTAGAAACAACCTATTTTTATAATTGTTGCACTACACAGAATTGGGGAAAAAGAGAAAGAAGTGACTTATATTAGGTAAAATTTAATAATAGTTTCAATTTGTAGCAGAAAATGGTTGGCATTCATATATACATTCATAAAAAAAAGAGAGAAATAGCAAAAAACAGATAAAGAGATAAATACCTTTTCTCGGTAGCTTTTGTCTTTCTTGCAAGAATGTTGAATACTTCTTTTTCATGGGCAGATACAGCTTGTTTTTTTCCCTAGTAAATCAGTTACAAAGCTTGGTGAAGCTAATTGCCTTGGTAGTTTTGTAGGTCTTTTGGCACAAGCTTTATTGGGCAAGCGTCTAGAAGATCCTCCCTTTCCAACTTTTTCTTTTTTAGCCACATCGTCTGAAGAGATCTTCCTTTTCTTTATAGCTTTTGCTACTGTGGACAATTGCTTATCAGCTAGAATTTATGGAGATAACTGCTTCTCAATGTCAATGATCTCTACAGGGAGTAAAAACTCATTTTCAGTCATGACGACATTTGCACATGCTGGTTCTATGGTGGCATGAACTGCTGTATCATTGTCAGTTTTGAGTGAGCCTCCCATGAATTTCTCCTTGCCCTGAGATGCAGGATGATCTTCTTGTGAAATATGACAACACCCATGCTATCCACCTGATACAAGGTGTACAGGGGGGCAAAATCCACCGCACAGATAAGACCATCTTCTACTTCATTTGTAAAAGGAATCTCTGGGGTGCTATGACTTATATCAATTGATGCTAGGCCAAGATCATGGTCCCCAAATTTTTTTAATGATTTGGCAATATTGGAGATATCTTTAGAACAGCAAGCTCTGTCTCTGTGTTGATAACCATTTGAATATGAAGACTTCATCATTTTATTTGCATCTGTTTTTTGTGTGCACCCTTGGTTGTCCTCTAAAATTTGTAAGGATGACGGCCTGTTAGTGTCAAAGACCTCTACAGATGCTAAGCTTTCATTTCCTCTGCTGATTGTCTCATTGATATGAGATGCAGCATGATCTTCTAGTGGCATATTGAGAATGCCTCTGCCATCCACATCAAAATCTGTACTTCATCATGTACTTCCTTTGTAGAACTCTTCTTACAGATGATAGGACTTGTACCAAAAGAAGTTGCTCGAATAGTACTGCCTGCATATTTTTCTGATGTAGTAGAATCCTTGGATATAGCTTTAGAACTGCAACCCCTGTCTCCGTCTTGGTAATTATTCAAATCGCTATGCGCAGTACTGAACTTTTGATTGTTTTTCGACATGACATTAGCAGGTTTAGATACTTCATTGCAGACTAACTGGGCCATCTTGCAAGCCTGGTCATCAATAATGGGATCTATTGCTTTCATGCAAGATTGCAATGTTGATTTGTAGAACTCCTTTACACATGTGTAATTTTGTTCTTTACCTGCAACAACGTAAAATGTTAGAAACATAAAAGAACAGAGATATTATCTTTCTTATACCCTAGTCTAGGTATATCCAACATTAATTGTATAACATATTGGTAATATTGGTATAAGAATAGAAAAACAATATTGATATAAGAATAGTACATTGGAGTCAACAGTAGATGGAACATGCCTGGATATTTCTTCATCAATTGTAGCTTTCCACTTAGTACCAGTGGGTGGTCTTCCATCGGTATCCTATTGCTGGGTAGTACAATATGTCATTTTTTCTTTTAACTATTAATAGTTATTTTGAAAAAAAGATAAAAAAGAATTAGAATATTTGTAATATGTGGGATTTGATAACAGTAGATTATTATATGCAGTTGAATGAGAAAACACAGCTGGGCATTGACTAAATCCCCATAACATAATGCCTTTTCAAAAGCATAAATGACATTGTCATTATATGCTAGCAGACGGGGTATGCATGGATCAATGCTGATTCCTGGGTTGCCAATATGTTCAAAGTATGCAATCTGTTTTTATTGAGGAGAAGTCAACATATAACATTTACAAAAAAAGTTGCATCATAAAAAAAATAATAGTTTAGCAAAGCTTTACTTACCACAGGAATAAGTAGACATCCCCCAAGACAAGCAGTAACTTCCTTTCCAACTCTTTTAGCTTTCAGTACTGACTGTTGGAAATTTTCTATTTTGTCAATGAGAAAATCAAGAACCATTAAGCACCAATTGTATCTCTTTATTTTCTTGACATCAACAAGCACAACATAGTGTTGCCAGCTTGCCCTATCATTGCTTGATGGACACACGAATATGGTTAATGCAACCAGCAAGAAAATCCAAACAAATTTATCACCAATAAGATCTGTGTTGACAAGACCTATAAGATGGTCAACAATTAGTGCCATTCCCCTGTCCCAGTATCTACTGTAATGATATCCAGATCTTGCTTGGAAGCCTTCTTTGGGTATTGCAAGTCACCCATAGGAATGCCTAGAATGTTATGAACAGTATGCTGATCCAACATCAAGGTGACATTATTCAGATTTCTTGTCCTGGATTTGCAATCAAAAATTTTGTGCTAGCAAACATGCAACTACCCTTGGTGCTTGTGAACATCCCAACTTTAATAAAGTTCCAAACCCATTATCTCTAACATTTTTGCTTGATCTGGAGTAAGAGTACTTAAAAATTCTTGAACTTTCGCAATGAAAAAAGCTTTTTGTGGTTATTCTTGAATTCCAATGCTACAAAAAAAAAGGCCAGATTGAACTTTTTTTTCAGAAAAATAATAGTAACATTACATGAAGCAAAATGAATTTTTTTTTTGAAAGTAATTTGACAAAAAATTATAGGGGGTTGGAACATGAATTTCTGAGTTTAAGCAGCTGGCTAACAGAAAATAGAGATGGCAATAGTGCACATATGAGAGGATTTGACTAAAAAAATGAGTACTAGTTGCTTTATAGGGAAAAGCTATCTTTTAAAAATTTCAACTACTAAAGTTAAACTTTCATCCATATTTTTAAAACTTTCAGTACACATATTCATAATCTTTTTCAAATTTATATTAAGATAGCTTTCAACTGAAGTCTACAAATATTGTACTCATAAAATTAAACATTCAATTGTAATCAACAAAAATATTTTATATGCAAAGATTTGAAGCCAGGAACCCTAAAAGTTATATTTCAGTCCATGTTTTAAAACTTTCAACTCACATATTCAAAAAATCTTCCAAATTCATGATTCAGACATATAAGTTGAACATGGAATTTTTGTGTTTGAGCAAGCTAGCAACATTTGGCAATAGAGATGGCATAGTGCAATATGAGAGATTGTGACCAAAAATGAGGTACTAGCTGCTTATAGGGAAAGCTATCTTAAAGATTTCAACTACTGAAGTTAAAACTTTCATTATATATTTTAAAACTTTCAATATACATATTCAAAAATCTTTCAAATTCATTACATGAGACTTCCAAAACTCTAATCTACAAATATTGTACTCATAAAATTAAACTTTCAATTGTAATCAACAAAAAATATTTTATATGCAAAGATTTGAAGTGGGAACCCTAAAAATTATATTTCAGTCCATGTTTTAAAACTTTCAACTCACATAATCAAAAAATATTCACATTATATTTCTAGTACTGTCACATAATTAAGAGTTACTACAGTAAAAATTTATCAGGTGGGGGCTGTGTTAATGTCTAAATATAAGTGAGACTTTCAACTGAAGTCTACAAACATTATACTCATTAAAATTAAACTTTCAATTTTATGAAGTATAATATTGCAAAAAAATACAAAAATACTTAATGGCTATGCCTAAACCAAGATAATTTGTTTGACATGGAGGACCTATTACCTACGGTAAAGTTGCATCCAGGTGAGCCTGTAAATCTATTGTAATTGTTTATAACTTTAAAAAGTTAATCAGTGCCTGCATATTATAATCTTAAAAAAAAACAAATTAGACTTGAGGGCAGTGAGAATCAAAAAAACTGTTTGGCAATTGAAAATATAATATAATTTAAGGAATATATAACTTGAATGGCCATTGAAGCAGGTCACCTATTTGTTACTTCGACGGGTCTTCCAATGAATTTTATTACCCTTTTTTTCTATCCCCACTTGAAATGAGGGGGGGAATTTTTTTCCCCTGGCCAACTTCTAAAAGGAAGAAAAAATTTCACATGTTTCAAAACAGTTTCAACAGCAAAAAAAATAGCTAAAGAATGGACAAATTGTTCCATAAAAAGAGCTAATTATGTAATGAATTTTATGTAAAACAGGCAGATTCTCTAAACCAAAAAATGAATTGCATATACATCCCAGATTAATGGGTGTGGAGAAGAGCAAAATACCTATTAAGCGGTAAGAAAAACTATTTAATTTCAAACACAATGTCAAATATAAACACAATTTCACATAACATGGTTTCCTATATAAAAAATGAACATAAGAAAGGGAAAAACAGAAACAAAATTTCATCACAACACACCACCTCTGCCCCATCCCCCCAAAATCATACAATCTTGTTCAATCAAGGTAGATTACACCGAAAAAAGAAAAAAAGTAGAAGCACAAATTGCCAGAAATAAAACATCAAAAAGCTTGATTCAATATCGCCGATGGATCCGCGCGTGACGAACATGGGATGCCGGGAACAAACCCGTAAATGAAGGAAAACTCACGTTTTGAAAGACCCATTCATAGTAAAAGTTTTTGATGCCCTCATTATAGAAGAAAAAAATCCTCGCCGGCGATATCTATGGGCCACGCAAAACAACAACAAACATGCGGAACAATGGGAAATCGGAGCAAAATTGATGAAATGAGAAAGAAAAAAAACCACTGATTCCCGGAGACACCCTTTAATAGCATTTCATGCTTCATTAATCGAAGGAAATCTCTCAAATGACAACCTAGGCGGACCGCCAAAAATGGAGCAATTAGGCCCGAGAGATCGGACGGAAAAATACGATAAATGGAATGGCTTCTAGCGCCGGCGAACCCTTTAACAAAAAACCCGAAATGAAACAAGCGTTTAAACCTAAGACAATATCGTCGCTAGCGAGAAAACCGCTTGAGGAGGAGAAGAACGAAACGGGAAAGGGCGAGAGAAAAAGGGTTTGCAAAACAAATAGTTTTTTACTAATGAAAACCCGTAACCGGAACCTCCTTCTTTGTCCGGTA